>NNCF01127183.1:194188-208134 GCA_002313205.1 Laupala kohalensis
TATATATATATTAGGACTCGTCAACAGCAATAAGAACACTCGGATTAAAATATTCTATACTTTTTTCTCCACTAATCTGTTTGTTGGTACTATATACTCGATTCAATTATGAAATCCTCTAGTCCATTTCTATCGGGAATTTTACAGAATTCGGACTGAATAATACACATATAAAAATAAATACATTACATCACTGGCAACATGATATGCACATAGTCCAAATAAAAACAGTTGTGTCACAATCGTGAAAATGTACTCTAGAAGAAGAGAGCAGCCATGATAATTTGAGCTATTTAGCCTTTTAAATAAACTTCCCTATATTTATTCTATAATTAACATAGTCTGAAAAAATACTTGGTAACGCGAAAAATAAAATAAAAATATTTTCCTTCTTCAATATTTCTTTAGAAAAGCACTATTCGGCGAAAGATGGAAACACATCGACCAGCTATGCTTACAACTATTAAAATTGTAATTATTAATAGTAAATTTGGGAATATTATTTTAAATTATTGGATCGATCTTGATGAAATTTGACAGATATACTGTTCGAAACTCTAGCTAAAAAGTTACGGTGATGTCATCAACTCTACATAGATGTTTTACGATAAATTCATTCTAATTTGAGGGGAAAGCAAGCAATTATTTTAAATAAAGTCGAAGAAGAAAAAGGAAACACATCCTGCGAACGTCAACGCAGAACATTACAATGAACATACGACGCATGTTTATGAAACGACTGCATAATTGCAAGATGTGGGCTAGGAAAGAATGGAACAAGAGTTTGGCAATATCTTTAAGTGACTATAATGTACAATATATTGTACAAATGAAGACTGTCATAAATATCCATTCAGTATTGCGTATTTATTTTACGCAAAAGTTAATGTTGCTTCACAGTAAAATGTTATATATAAACGTAGCAAAAATACCTATTTTGTTCTGAGACAGTTGTCAAGGAGTGCTGCAAATAATTTTATTTCGGCTATTATGGCTGACCTCTTTATTTCAGACAATAACTTTAAAAATATTTGATTAAAAAAACGATTTTACATTGATCAGTTGGTCCCAGTCATCGGTCACGAATTACAACAATAACAACAACAAAATAAAGATTTTTTAAAGTAAAAGAAGAAAATAAAATAGAAGATATGCCAACTCATGGAAGGTTTATCAATAGTACCACGCCATCACCATTAATGAATAACATTTTCATTACATTTCAATATATGTTAAAAATTGCAAACAGAGCAAAATCACAAAATTCCCACAAGAAATACTTGGCGTTTAAAGATAGTTAGGTTAACCACTTCGCTGAATGTGGTCGGCACATTTTAGTTATGGCACGATCTCTTTCGTTACATAATTTCCTTCGCGTCTGATGAGATGCAAGTTTTTTTATGTAGTGTAACAGCTAGAGTCGTTCGGGAAAGGCCATGTAAAGCCCGCTGTATCCCTGACCTGGTAATATTTTTAGTTCGTAAATTTTTGCTATCATTCAGATTATATTGAAGTACCCGTAAAAGAATAACCGTACAACACGCTCGTGCTTGTAAAATATAAAAAAAACATGGAAGTACAAATTTATTGTGAAGATTAAAAAAAGTGCAGAAAATTAGGTGACTGACATACGCCGCATACGGTCGAGTGTCGTTGAGGACAATGTTTGCATAATATTGCGGTGACAGATTATTCGAAAAATTTACACTTTTTAGCAACGAAAATTTTACTCAAAATGTCAATGAAAGGGAAACTCATTATTTTTATTCTGGTTTGTCCAGGCTATTAAAAACACTTCGTTAACTTGAACGACACGGCGAAAAACATTAAAAGATATTACAATTTCCATACACTTGAAATGTATTCTCCTTTCTATAGCAAGGAAGGAGAAAACCAAATCCTTAGTTTACCAAATTAAACACTAATCAAGCGAAAATAGGGATTATTTTTGGATTAATGTGTTTACACCGGTCTCAACAGAGAACATCCTTTGATTTATAAGGCAGTGTATGAAAATGCCAAAGAACTCGGTAATCCAAACAAGCAAATTTGGGTATGAGTAGAGAATTGTGAATCCCTTCGTCATCCGAGGAGGAGTGTGTTTGGTTCCCAGTTGTTCTGAGTGTTGAGTGTACTCCGGGTCCAACCACACCTCATACCCCCGCGCTAAGGTACGGAGAGCGGCCGAAGGGGGAGGGGGACAGCTGTTGTCAGGTCACTGGGGCACCTCGCTTTCGATGGCGCAACCTGACCGCGCCCGCAGACAAACAAGGCAGCAAACGCCAAAGCGCCAGACATGCTCCGATCACGTGCTCAACTGAGAGCGAACCCGGGCCTGCAGGACGCACATTCGCTTCCTGGCCATGGCGGGGATGGAGGATGTCTATGGCAGATACTATAAATTCGCATGCAACGATTTCCCGAAGGACATAATTTATCTCTGGAAGAAAACATTCATACTGTAAGCAGAATGTCGTATTGATACATTATTTTTTATGTTTTGCTTTTAAATTTATTTTGTAATAAATTCGTAGATGCCCTACTCCTATGATAATTATTACCACGGTTTATAATAATACTACTTTATTTCTATATTTACATTCGAACCCAGTACCAGATCAAAGTGACTATCTGGGTTATGAACTGCTTGTTCCCTTTATTCCGTTTCATCTTTTATACTCTGTTTCCTTTTACTCTTACATTTTGTCTTTTAGTGTGATTCTCGCATGCCCGTCCCTGCCGCGGGGAGGTGGGCACTATCTACTGTCTATGAAGTTTCAGTCGAAAGTATTACTCTCATGATACGAAGCATTTGTGTTACTATTGTTTGAACACCGTGGTGTTTCTTCAGTACTGGCTGAATAGTTCTTTCCATGTTCCTTGTATGCATATTAATCACAATCTGATTCATAGTTTCATTATCACGATCTCGTTAAAGTAATTAATAAACAAAATAAGAAAAAGATAACATGAGACATCGCAGCGATAACAAACAGCTTTAAAAATGTTTAACAATTACGAATAAAATAATGAGTAACCAAATCTTAAATTAATTCTTCAAACCTGAATATTATAATACGGCTAATAAAAATATGTTGCAAAGTAAAATGGAGTTCACTAGGTAAATTTTAGGCCTATCCTCGTGCAAGATACGAAACGTATTCGATCCAAAACCTATGCATCCAACTTACCAGAATGGAAATTACATTCCAAATTTCAGTAATTTTCCGTCAACGAGTAGAAACTACAAATAAACGGCACCTCATCTGAATATTAGAATAATATATTCTTGTCGTAGAAAGGTGAACGATCATTTTATTCTGTAAGTGGATAAAATTATTGACGCGAATCAAATAAGGAAATATTTTTAAAAAATGTTATAACAAACCGTATAGATGTAGATCATTCAATAGATCGGGGTAATATTAAATGTTAGATTAGGAACCAAATGACTTTAAGTGTATTATTTCTGAAACGTAACGTACTAAATTTATCACAAACAGTGTAGACATGCTATATAAAATTTTTGGTATTTTAAATAATTCTGCTTTAGTAATTTGTTTCTTCATTAATTATTTTTATATAGAACTGTTTTCAAGAAAATGTAGTTTCTTTGTTGTTTAATTTAAGTAGTCAAGATTTAAGCACTTTCACCTGACGATGGCTGACACGTGATCAGTTTAAAATACTTGTCTACTTAAAAGATCGTAAAACCTTCACAATATTACTATGATTGCAGACGAAAATATTGTTTAAAGTATTAGGTGTCATGATATATAATTTTACAAAAACACTTGCGGAGCAAGATTCCAATTACCTATAATTGTTTCTTCGTTCTGCACGTATATCGAAAAAACAAATCCTTCGGGCAAAAAGAATATTTCCGAAAATGTATTAAGATTATACTTTTAAATATTTAAACAATCTAGAATTAAAATGCTGCGAGCATGAGTTCTCCAAATATGAATGGATGAAACTGATAGTATCCGCTAGAATCTCTGGTCACTTACAGACGTCGTATTTCCAAATCAAGTCAGGCAACCAACTAGTAACACAATTGTAATAATTGGTAACTGCAAATGTTAGGAAGTAATTGTTATTACATAAGAACGTAACTACCTTTCAAGCAATTAATTAACTAATTTTGCTTTTTATACGATATTTTATTGTTGAATTATACTTAAAAATTAACAAGTGTATTTATTTTAAAATTTATATTCATATAACAACTCCAAGGCACAGGCAACAAACAAGACGTGTATTGCTTGGTTGCACAGACTGTTTAATGGTTAAATATATAGTAAAAACTTGAGCACAAAACATGGGTTGACTCGATTCATGCAGTAAAACGGAGTTTCATACATACTACAATTACAAACTTAATTAAATGTTCATACACTACTCACATTATCACGGTTTTCCTATGGCAGATGCTAAGAAATTGGACAGCATTTTAACAGACTGTCGAATACAGAACATATTTTACTACATAGATGTAGAGCTCGAACAAGCTCAATATTAAGCAATTGAACATGGCGAGCACAGGAAACTGTTGATGACAGAAAATTTTAGAAATTTAATTTACATGCTCATAAGACAGGTAAAAACATTTAGTTTACTTGTTGTTGTTGGTTTTTTCCTTCATAGTATTGGAGAATGATAGTCGTTGAACCGTAATATACAGTGATACCTTTTCCTCTCCGAAATAACAGCATTAAAAATATTACATCAAGAAAAAGACCTAGTTTCTTTTCAAAGGACGTAAGCTGACTACTGATTCCTCAGCACGAAAGCGAGTGACAAATAACAGACAATATTCGCGTGGAATTTAATGTGAAATACGTCGCGATATGCCCATAAAACATTCGTAACAGTTATAAATTTTTCCATAACTGTTCCGATGGCCTGTATACACTGTTATTGCTCATATGAAACTTGNTCTAATGGCGTTGGGATCGAAAAGAACAAGAGGTGACCAAGGGAGATCAGGAAAGAGAAAGGAAGGAGCATGGCACAAGTAAGTGGAAGTAATGCCAGACTCAGCTCGGGGCCCCGTGTTCGCCAAACACGTACTTACTAGATGTAAGTCCCCTGGGGGGTTGAACCGTAATATACAGTGATACCTTTTCCTCTCCGAAATAACAGCATTAAAAATATTACATCAAGAAAAAGACCTAGTTTCTTTTCAAAGGACGTAAGCTGACTACTGATTCCTCAGCACGAAAGCGAGTGACAAATAACAGACAATATTCGCGTGGAATTTAATGTGAAATACGTCGCGATATGCCCATAAAACATTCGTAACAGTTATAAATTTTTCCATAACTGTTCCGATGGCCTGTATACACTGTTATTGCTCATATGAAACTTGCCTGTAAGTAGACAACTTGCCTACACTGAAGGAAATTAGCATCTGCCATATTATTCATGTGGTAGTCTCGCCACATAAAAGTAAACATTCGTATTTCATACAGAATATTAGTTCGATTCAATTTTCCGTCGACCTAGTGCTAATAAAATAAGCAAATACTTTAGTTGGATTCAGATTGGAAAGGAATTTTACTCTACGATCCAAGCCACAGAGCAGCACGATCAAAATTTATTCAATAAGCAAACCCCATTACTCGAAAAATTGTTTACTTACCAAGGTATACTATTTTCCCGAGATAAATAGAAATATTGTTAGCAAACACAAGCATTTCTATAATATAAACTTTTAAATATAAAAAAAATACGGGTTACAATGCCATTGAGACATTTTTGGCTTCAAAGCCATATTCAATGAAATTTTAAAACATTAATGCACAAGAGAATAAATAATTTGCTTTCGTATTTTCAATTCAAACCATCTTCAGCGACCGTTTCAGAACTTCACGATCTTTTCTAGAGTAGTGAACGTTCAACGCAAGAAAACTCGAGAAAGTGATATATGTAACTGACACGATCCTACAGATAAGTAATTGAAATTCCCTGGCTGACTTTACGGCTGGAAGGGGTAAGTTAACAATAAAAAAAAAGTAGATTGAGACGTTTGTCAGGAGGACTTCAATGTAATGGAAACGGAATGCTCTGCATTCTACAAGGGAGGGAAAATCACAGTAAAAAGTCATTTTAGGCGTAAGAGATGTAATCAATTAAAATACTGATCATCATTCCATTCCACTAATCACTTGTAAATAAGATTTTAAAAATATAATGAGAAACGCAAACTTCGTTCAAAACATAATAGATAGCTTCTCCGGTAAAATAACAATTAACACATGGGTCTCAGATCCCGATAAATATGCCCCCTTTTTGTACAGGTACTCCCTATGGTATCACATTGTAATTTCAACGTTCCACCTTCCACTACCAGATGGAAGTGAAAGCCTCTCCGGTTAGACTTGAACATAAAGACATTTATTAGGGAAGCATTTTTTCTCGATTGACACTTCAAATGTACAAGCATGTTTATCGCATTATATTGACATTGTTTAATGTTATGTTCCTTTATATAAATCGAAATCAGCAAAAAAAACGGTAAAAATATTTTTTTAACTATAGATTTTCGGAAGAGGGAATAATTACTTAGATTCGTTTTGTATACCAAATGATACGGGCCTGAATTTTTAAAACAATATTACACGCGGACGATGTCTCTACTCAGATATTTTGTTTTTAGCTGGGGAGATAGAAAGTACTCGACTCGTGCGTATTTATTTTGCATAAAATAGTTTGTTTGTATTTGCTTGTAATTTGTAGTCAGCAAGAAATGAAAAAAAATCGATAATATTTTAACGAGCTCTGAATCCATCAAAATCTAGTGTATCGATTCTATAAACAAGGAGGGAGAAATGGCATCGTATCTGTGAATAGGCTAAATTATTCCGTTCAAGGGAAGAAAATGAATTTGCAAGGCTCCCGGTAAACTCTTTCGAACTTTTTCGATGTTTTTAGCAGTTTGCCCTTCCCGTCACAAATGCTGCTAGATTCACAAGTCGCGACACAGTAAATGCAATGTGAGTTTGGTCTGATGGGTCCATGTGTCATTACCCCTATACATCATTCATATTTTGAAGCGGAACGACAGTAGACAATTATCAACTTTTTTTTCACCTAGTACCTCGGACTCCAGTGTGCGCACTATTATTTTCTTTAATCTCGTCACATTATCCCAAGTAAAAAGTAGGACATCACCCCAAGATAGTATAATTGTTTAATGTTAACGTCCACTATGTAATCAAGATAAATAAACATAAAATTGTCGTGAGACAATTTATTATTATTTTTTATTATTGGGGTCTAGGGCTCACCAACTACTAGGTCGCTAGAGCCCTATTATCACATCCATTAAAAAATAATCGATCGTTAATAACGAAAAGTTGCCGACGCCTGGGTGGAGCAAAATTCCAAAGAGGGGTGCAATGGACCTGCGAGCGAGTTTGCGGGTGCGACGCTCCAAATGAGAGTCAGTGGATGAAACACCCACCAGGTCGAATTTAAAATGTGAACAATATCAGAAAATGTTGTTTCATTAAGAACTAACAAAATTCATTTTAGGACAAGTTTTTCAAACTAGAAAAATGTAATATTAAACTTTGTTTTATGGTATTCGAAAAATTAATATTTATAGAAGAAGATTAATGGAAAGTCAATACTCATATACTTCTGAACTCGAAAGTCATAGAGGCTACATTTAAATAAAAAACATACGATTCTGTTGCTAAAAGAATACGTAAGTAGACAATCTTATCAGGTAATTTGGTGTTAAATCTGCATTAGCAAACCTAAGTAGTGAAAAACATACACAATTTCAAAAGAAAATTTAATGAGTAAAGAGGTTTTAGAATAAATATAGATGAAAGGCAAGGTAATGGCTTGTCATCTGTTCCCTTTAACTGTACCTTGGATAAAGAATTTGAAACGAAAAATTAAAGAAATACTATACATCGATTAGATTGGGAAGGAAGAATATGTATTGATCGAATATGAAAGGCAAAAAATTCAAATTAAATGGGAGGAAAAATTTAGCAAAAAACATTAAAAAGTTTTACTGAGAAAACACATTCGTTAAATGAAAGGAATATATGGTATATTATTATTCATGTAACTGAAATGCAAAAATTAAGGTATTATACAGTGAAATAATACTGATAAGGAAGTACATTTTCAGGTGTTAATTACAATTTCAACAAGTTGAAAGGAAGGTAAAAACTATTAGGAAAAGGCTTGCACAAAGAAACGAAGAGGTTTAAAAGTAGGATGTAATGAATAGTATCAAAATGTCTATACATGGCAGGATCTACATAAGATGTCTCTAGATTTAAAATAAAAAACATAATAAATAAATAAAATAAACGAGACTTGGAGCATGTTAGGAATCAGTAATATGGGATTATCTGCGTCTTCACATTTCAGATACACGCAGTAAATACTTTCACATACAAATTATGCAATTTAATATTTCAAGTAGTAAGAGCGATTTTTCTACAATGATTTAACTTAGTTCGAAACCACACTTATGGTGATTGCGTGAAAAATATAATATATACATTTTTCTCGTGAGATAAACATCATCTATTTTGTCCTGCTGTGTGGAATTTACTTCTCTTTTTTTATATAGAGAATACGCTTTATTTCTTTAGCCTGTAGTTATTGAACCTCAAAAATACTTTTGAACACAATTTTGGTATATTGTGGGTTTTATTGCAGAGTGTAAATGTGTGTACACCGTTTCTCAAAATTAGCAATAACTTCTATATGTTAAAATGTCTCAATGTGAAATTTGACATGTATTAGAAATGCGAAATAAGGGAAATTTTTTCCTAAAGTTACTTACTACTTTTTATGACAAAAAATTAGGAAAATAACTACCCATAACAATTAAATATGTAAGCAAATTTACGCATTAAAAATGCACAAAGCCCCCAAGCGAAATATTTGTCCCGTTAGGATGGACATATTGATAATACTGGCATCTCGGAACAAGTGGACCATTATGGGATTAAAATGATTATATGTATAATTCTATTTTTTTTCATACGTTCGATCCCTTTACGATAATCATAATTAAATATATAAATCCTTCTCGAATACTAGTTAACCTTAGTAACACCAGTATAAATTGTGCGTAGGTTGTTTTTCGGTAAGTGTACCTTCGAGTCAATGGATGAAACACCAAAAGATAACAGAAACATTTATCTTCGCTCTTAACGATGCTTCTTTACTTTTCAGCACTAAATGGCTGCCTGTAAATACCACGGTGCGAATGAAACTATATTAACAATATGTACGGTAACGAGAAAGAATTGAAATACAATTCTCACATGAAACTTCGATACGTAAAGAACTAGTGGGTAAAGTACCACATTTCCCCGCTAGGATTCAGCACATGAAACCGCCATTACCGCAACCTAGCGAACAAACGGAAGACTACTTTGCGGAACATGCAGTCCAGATAAGTTCTAATAAAAATCTGAACGTTTAAATTGTTAATTCACATAATTATGTATTACGAAGAATTTCAATAGAATAAAACGTTAAAACATAATATTTTATAAACATATGCTCCCAAGTTAAAATCTTAATATTAGTCGGCAAATATCTTCAACAAATCTCGAACAACATTTTAAAAACCAAATCGCGTACCTTTTTACTTATATAAATATGACGTGACTTGGGAACATTTTCAGGCACTCTTCCTTGCCGCTTTCCTCTAATCTCATTCATTCATTCATGAAAATCGAAAATCTTACGTCAAAGTTGCACTCGAACTACCTGAAATGGCGTTATTGCAATGACCTTTCCAATCACACCAACCACCTTAACCCAAAGACAAGATACTGAGATGATTGTTATAATGGAAGATGGACTTCCGTAACAAAACTGATGGTTTTCGAAGACGCTTTTCTTAAAAGTTTTACCATTATTTTTAAAGTGAGAAAGAACACTTACGGCAGAGCAATTTCTCCCTTTCCATCGTTGACTCCTTCGCCTTTTCACGGTATTGTTTTACCATCTCTTAAAAGATTTGCATCGCCTTCTACTTGACGTACATGAATTTTATGTACCAGCATACCCGGCGACCAATAAGCTTATTTTTACGACGTTCAGACGCCGTTCTCCGACGTTGAATCGACGTTACATGCCCACGCGTTGTCAAAATCTTCACGACGTTGTTTTCTGTCGTCGCCACGACTTGGACGACATTTCTACGTGGGTTGTAAACCGCCTTATGTTTACACCATGTTACCACCTAAGATAACTGTAATCAATAGAATATACAATTTGCGTAACAAATATAAATACACAAAGTCCCATTTCTTTGCGTCGAGAAAATTTTATTTAAGAGAAAAAAACACGAAAAGAAACGCATTGTTTCTTTATTTTATATATTAGCCGCAGTAAATTATTTCATTGTCCTCAACGTGGTCAGAGCTAGTTTGCAACAGTTCCCTTGACAATAAATTATTTATATATTTATTGTAGGCTAACTGGTTTGATGTTGGTACAGAAAGTGTGCTCAATGCAATCAACGCATTTACATCACCATCGTCCATAAAAGTAACGGTATTTGTACCTTGCGCTGTGTTGACAGGACATTAGAATTTCTCAGAACTTAAATCCATCGCCAACCTCGGACTCCAATTTAATTCGCGTGCTCATGTGGCGCTATTCTGTTCTTTGTGCATACAGCGTGTGGAACGAATATTACCTTCTGTGTTAGCTTGTAGTGTTCTTAGCAGCAAACTACCAATAATATTTAATCGGATATTACTTAAATTCGTAGAAGTTCGTAATTTTTGTTAGGTTGCCGCATTGCGTAATTTTCGGCAAAAGTTACACGCCTTTGAGTATAGCTCGCTTGACATTATTGAATTAATTGTCAACGATTTGTGTAACGGAATATATAGCAATTGCTGACATTAAACAATAGTATTGCTGCTAATAATTGATTTAGAAACACAAATTAAAGCAAAATTTAAAAACAAATTTCATTAAAATACGATGTTCTCCGTATTAGAAAAGGTATGTAATAACAATTCAACGTCTCAAAAATGTAATGTCAAATAATACTATGAATGTTTTACACGATACACCAACATTTGATTCGGAAGAATGGAAATGATTAAATATTCTGTTGTTTTCATTTTACTTCTTGAATAATGCGCTCTTGAGAAAAGTGAGCGACAAACAAATACGCTGACTACGAGAAGATGACATTAAAGGGGAGTAATAAATAAAACATTAACATAGAATTGACACGTGGTCCGAAAATTTACACAATAGATTTTGTATTCTCAAATTGCCGTTCGGGTTCATTTCAAAATTATCTTTGGTTTTCTTAAAATGTGTATTTCGAAAACAACGCATACAAGACAGATAAAGGACGATTCTGCCATGCTTGAAAATTTACTTCACAGGCTTTACGAGTCTCACAAGTGGCGTCTCCTCTAATAAAGTTTTAGTTAAAAATGTAATGTGACACAGGTTTTATTGTTTTTTTATTATTATTAAAAAGTTGAAAAGATTTTTAACCATAACTATTCGAGATGTCAATTGCGAAGAAAGAAGTGTTATCTGCCTTTTGATAATAGCCACGGTATTCCAAGGGCGGGGACGTAATGGAAAAGGCACCCCCCCCCCCCATTTCCCAATACAGTGAGTCGCGAGGTGATCGAACTTATCACAATTTCATACCCTGCTAAAATCATCAGATCGCTTGTACGAGCAAGCAAGCTGTATACGTTTTGCACAAACTACAAAAATGTCACTTCGAAAGTCTAGAAACATTATTTGCAGAAAATTTGGACGTTCGAAAACAAATCAACCAATGTACCATTAGCATACCATAGTGTAATTACGTAGCTTACGTATACTATATTTTGATAAGTTCTTTCAGAAGCGGTGCGTGAGGCATGATGATCACGGTGCCAGTTATAACGCGGCGGTTTTTTATTTTATTGTTCTATTATCACAAGTTCATTTCAAATAAAATATTTTGGTGCAATAACTCGAGAAACACATGTATGTAATTCAATGCCAACTCAGTATAGTGACGCACCCGGGAGTCATAGATTTTCATATTAAGGTTTTTTTCTTCTTTCAACTCCGCGCATCCAAATAAACCCAAATATGCCTCCACTAACACGCACTTGACGATTTCTGTCGTTTAACAACTTCTTACTGGTTCAACTAAAAGTTTTGATTCATATTCCTATGAAAAATTTGTAGTAGAAACCAAATATTGTTATTTTTATACATATTTTGGAGACCCAATTCCACAAAATTCAAATTTTTCATAATTTAGATCATTAACATCGGGTTGTATATACGAAATTTGGTTTCTACGATAAATTTTACACATGAAGATAAATCAAAAAACTTTAGTGGTACGATAAAAGTCACGAAGTGTACATTAAAATCCTTAAAAATGAACTAAAAAGAGCTATCATTTAAGGGGTTATTGTAGCCCTATGTTAATATTCATGAGGGAGAATTTGTGATTATTTTGAAGCTCTTAGTAGGAAACAAAGAAAGAAAAACTTGATTTGAGAATTTGAGACCCCGGGTGGGCTGCTGTGCTGAGTTGGCATGGAATAATCTAAATAATTTAATTGAATATAAATATATATGTGGGTAATTCCATGACAACTGTAAATAAAATTGTAAACAAAGCGACGAAATAAAACGTATGAGTGTTAAAAGATTAAAGACTGAAAGAAACGCAAAAAATCGGAGACAAGGAAAAGTAAACAAGCGAAGAATGTATACAGAAAGGAAATTTATAATCACAATCTACAGAAGGACTGAACCCAAGAATAATCTATTCTCAATCAAAATCATAGAAATGCCTGATTGCATTGTTTATTTTGGACACGTATTTTCAATATTATAATCGAACTAGGGTGTGCAAAACGAGAAAAATAAAAACAATAAAAGATTTTTTTAAGCTTTATTTTATAACACAGAAACGGTGTAACAAGATATTGACCGATTAAAAAAATTGATTTGACGAAAAAGAGATTTCACAAGAACGTATTCGTGAAATATATTCACGATGTCACATGATAAAAACTTTTTTCGGTACGCATATTAATGAACATAGTGTATTTAAAAAGTATAGGTGAGCGTTATATATAGCATTGCTGCAAGACACTGCAAGCATCTTTGTTCGTCCAATTCCCTTAAGAAAACTTTCATTTCTCAACATTTTCCGATGGTGTGTTTTAATCGAGTTTTTTTTAGGGGGGAGGGGGGTTACGGCTGGACATCGAAGTCATTAGAGCCGTAAAATTTTGTACACGTAGGGAAAATACACTTACGCACTAAAAAAAGCCAACATGACTCTCCCCGCGTGTGGGACTCGCCGAATGATTAAACCATACCCACTAAAAACCTTCCTGAATTACAGTATGTCCAAATATAATAATAATAATAATAATAACTTTTCTTGAGGCAATCATGTCAAAATGAAAAACACGAGTGAGGATTCCATCAGGACAAGGTGGCGTAAATATTCCTAAACGGAGGGGATTTTTTCAGGGCGATTCCCTGAGTGGAACCAATGTATGAAGGCGACCTTTATAAGTACCTTGGTCTTCAGGAGAATGTGCCACAAAAAGATCAAATCCCCCTTGAGGGAAGAATTCAAGAGGACACTTGAAGATCTTCTCAAGACTCAGTTGTATG
This sequence comes from Laupala kohalensis, assembly GCA_002313205.1. Classification (NCBI taxonomy): domain Eukaryota; kingdom Metazoa; phylum Arthropoda; class Insecta; order Orthoptera; family Trigonidiidae; genus Laupala; species Laupala kohalensis. Next base: position 207,860 of record NNCF01127183.1, read on the forward strand.
CCAAGAACCTAACCAAGTCAATAAACACGTTTGCAGTCCCAGTGTTGACCTATTCTTTCGGTGTTGTTACGTGGACTGACACTGACCTAGATGAGTTGCAGCGCCTGATCAGGATCAGTATGACTGTTCATCGGAGGCATCATGTGCACTCAAGCGTTCACAGAACTATGCTGCCCCGATCCGACGGATGACGAAGACTGACGGAGATAAAGGCGTTATACCATTTACATTTTTTTTTTTTTTTTTGGGGCTTTAGGGCTCGTCAACATCAAAGG
>NNCF01127183.1:210168-221038 GCA_002313205.1 Laupala kohalensis
AAAGGTCATTAGAGCCCTTAAAACTTGTACAGGAAGGGAAAATGCAGTTACGCACTAGGGAGAGCCAACATGACTCTCCTCGCGTGTGGGACTCGCCGAATGACTCAGCCATACCCACTAAAAACCCTCCTGAATTACAACTCAAAACTCAAATCCACACATATCTCACTGAAACGTTACTAAAACATTATAAAAAAAAGAAGAGGAAAGAAGAAAATGAAAGATACCCTAGCCCTAATAGCGTCGGGATCGAAAAGAACAAGAGGTGACCAAGGGAGATCAGGAAAGAAAAAGGAAGGAGCATTTACAAGTGGAGAATTTGAGACGATACTTCTTTGAAGGAGTTGTCACCGTTGAATGCACGAATAATTGAGTGGAAATCTATGACATTACATGAGAAGCATCCCCAAAAGCTCAGTTTGCCATATGTTGATAAATTGCTGTCAAACGCTTGGCTCACTCGGAGGGAGCAATACCCAGAAACAGGAGGATTCTTGCCGGCAATTCAAGACCAGGTCGTTCAAAAATTATGCAAAGCCCATTCTTCAGGATAGGTCAGTGGTAGATGACAGGTGCCGCAGATGCTACTCAAAACCGGAAACAATACAGCACATTACAGGTGGGTGACAAATGCTTGCGAGCACTGACTACTTAATTCGGCACATTCAAGTGGCAGGAATGTTGCATCAGGAGCTTGCCCTAAAGCATGGACTGCGAAAGGAAAGAGTGCCACACTAAAAGTACAACCCGTTTATTGTTTGACAGGACAGTGCTCACTGACAGATCAGTTGATCACATTCGGCCTGATATTGTATTGCACTTGAAGGAGGAGCGGTGTGCATTCACTATCGATATTGCAGTGTCCAACACCAATGGTTTGAGGTCTACTGTATACGAGAAACGGAATAAATATAACCGGCTGAAGGAAGAGACAAAGAGTGTGGACATTGGAGAGTGTTGAGATCATCCCAATAGTCATGTCATCAACTGGGATCGTTCCAACTGTATTAGTCAATGGATTGGATGCCCTTAATGTCTCGAGAGATCTCTGCTTTCAAATGCAAAAAGCTGTTGTTGTTTTATGTACAACCAGAACAATCCGTACATTTCTGCATTAGTCATCAATAACCGTCTCAATTTTATTAATTTTCCGTAAGTATTTTTTCACATCAAGGGAGTGTGCTTGGTATAGCCCGTACCTGGCCTTTTTCTACCAGTTTCTTGTTTTGTTTTTTTAAATAAAAAGAAGTAGATTGTAAGATAAAGATAAAAATGAGAATAAAAAAGAAAAACAGAAAACAAGGGGGAAAATTAAATTTCGAGATAGAAAATGTTAATTCAAAGAAAAGACAAAAAAGATTTAAATCCAAACCCTCACGAGAACTTGTGGGAAAAGTCCAGTTTCGTGTATGGATTTCAGTATTTTTTTGTGGGACTTTACGGCTCGCCGACATCGAGGTCATTAGAGAGCTTAAATTTTGTACAGGTAGGGTAAATGCAGTTACGCACAGAGGTGAGCCAACATGTCTCTCCCCGCAGTAGGCAGTTCGACCTTCTTCAATGTTTCAATATTGTTTCAGTAGACGAAAATATGCAATTATTAACATTTTACCAATCGAGAGAAATTGAATGGTGTACAATCACCAAGAAGGGTAAATCCATGTAACTTTTATAATTAAAAATAATTTTTTAAAAATATATTCTTTTTAACGAAACGTTTTTGTTTTATTAATGAAGTAGAACTTATTATTAGATAGGTATTCATTTTACGTATCCAAGCTCGTATTTTAAATTTCTCGATTTTTAATGTGTAATTTAAAAAGTGATATTATTAAAATTAAAAAAGAATGCAAAAATATTTACAATAAACTCAAAAATGTTATTATGGATATTATAATGTCGTTTATTTCAGTTTGCGATATAAAAAACTAATTATTCTAACACAGTCACTGCGTGAACTTCGTTCGAACGCCTACCTGCGTGGACATTTATACCAGAAGTAAGGCTTTGTAATTTAGGCGTTGGAATAACCCGATCTTATAATGGATTCACACGAGGGAAGATAGGGTATCATCTTCAAAGGGTTTAATTCCCATCATATACATTCAGTCATTCTCCATAATTAATGGCTCTAATGACATAGACGTTGGCGAGCCCTAAAGTCCCAATTAAAAAATTTAACAATAATTTAATAAGCAAAATTTAAATAGATACTCTGTCATATCATTCCACGTGATATTGATGCATAAATATCTTGAATAGACATCATTGCTATCACGTACTGCAGTTAGCTTACACAGATTTGTGACGAAGTCATGGCGTGAGAATGGACCGCTACATAATGAATAATTTTGAGGAAACCACCGAGATTCTTGGTGATAATAGATTCTAAATCACAATAGAAGCGAAGGAAGCAAAAGGAAGTATAGTGTGGGTGGAGCAATTGCGCAAAGCAACACAACCTGCAGAGAAAGCGTGGAATAAGGTCGATTAGAACGAGTAGTGAAACTAGTAAACCTTGTATCGCTGGAAGTTACAATAACGAAGAACGGATAATCTTTAGACAAATAAAAGTTTCCGTTAGGCGTCATTTCTACGAATTAGTTATCCTCCAGGCGTCGCCGCAAATTTTACCTACCCTTTTCAAAAAATAATAATTTGACTTCATTACGATAAGCATTATTTAAACATAATTCTTGGCGTATTACGAACTCTTGAATCCTTCCCATTAAGTGAATACTTTTGTGAGTGTGTGTGTGTCTTTACGGCTCGCCGATATCGAGGTCATTAGAGCCCTAAAATTTTATACAGGTAGGGAAAATGCAGTTACACACTAAGGAGAGCCAACATGACTCTCCCCGCGTGTGGGACTCGCCGAATGACTCAACCATACCCACTAAAACCCTCCTGAATTACAATAGACCCAAACGTAAAAAAGTGAGAGACAAAAGATTCCTAAAACATTATAAAAACCGAAAACAAAGAAAAAAGTAAATTTAGAGAGAGAGAATGTAAATTGAAAGCAGGGGGGGGGGAAGAGATATAAATCCAAAAAGAGATTTTAAAAGTTGATAATTATTACGAGGAAACGAAGGTATCATTAATACACATGTATAAAATTATGGCACCAAAATAACATTGCGTAGCGTTATTATCTCTTTCATACCTTCCGGTCCATTTCAACACAACGGGCGTCATTTCACCAGGGCCATGCCAAGACCGGTTTTGTTTCGTCGACTCCGATATAGGAGGTCATTACATTCGGCCTTTCGCCACTAATTGGTCACGAGACTGTGCAGTGGGGCAATAACACTAAAATTAGAGATGCATATGGTACGGAAGGCCGACCTGGGGCTATGGCAAAGACCTCCCCCGAAGCTAATGTTTTGGAGATTATCTCAGACAAGAAATAAATGTTTCCAACGTTTGGAGACCTACTGGGACAGTCAGGCAAATGTTAATTATCATGTTCCAAGAATAATATTCACGTGGGTCCACCGTGTATTCTAGCACGCTTACATGTAGGTAGTATATGGTTCAAATTCTTACTCTCATAGGACTTCTCAATTAGATATGTCTCCCTGCTGCAGTCCAATGGATTTCTGAACATTCTCCGTTAATGCATTTAACAGGGTACAACTGATTTACACCAGTAAAATTCCTAGTCTCAAAACTTCGACAAACCTAGAAACGGTAAAGGGAAATTCAGGAAAAGGGAAGTGAAAGTGAGAGATTCACAAATACGTACATGAATAAGATATTATAGATAAATTTATTTACATGATGTGGGAACAAAAAAGTGTAATGGAAGATGAAGCTTTAAATTACGATATGACGACAATAATTTAATTAACCGATGTACGCCCTGGCTGCCAGAGGAGCACCATAGCCGTGGGCGGCGTAGGCAGGGGCGGCGAGGCCGTGGGCGGCGTAGCCGAGGGGGGCGGCGAGGCCGTGGGCGGCGTAGCCGAGGGGGGCGGCGACCTTAGCCACAGCGGGGGCGGCGTAAGCGACGGGGGCAGCCACAGCCTTGGCGACGACAGCGGGTTCACGGTGCACGACGGCGTTGAAGCCATTGACGGGGTCAGCGGTGTACTCGACGGTACGACGGGTGCCATCGGGCTCCACGAGAGAGTAGCTGCCCTGGACGACATCTCCGCTGCGGGACTCCTGTTGGCCCTTGCTGTCACCGGTCAGAGCATCCTGGATGTCGTAGGCGTAGCTGTACTGGGGGTTGGGGTCGTAGTCGGTATCGACGGCGACCTTAGCGATGGCGGGGGCGGCAGCGTATGCGGCAGGAGCGTAGGCGGGGGCGTAGGCGCGAGCCAGGGGGGCGGCGTACGCGGGGGCGGCGTACGCAACGGGGGCCGCGTAGCCGATGGCGGGGNGGCCGCGTAGCCGATGGCGGGGCCGCCGATGACACCGGCGCGGGCCACAGCTACCAGGGCGGCGAAGACGACAAACTGGCAGAAGACAAGATACAGATAATAATGCAATATACCCACTTCATAAGACTGTCAATATGCGAAAATATTTGGGTTTTTCTTTTTTCTTCAAACATTTGTTTTTCGATAGCATTTACTTCAACTTAGTGCTGGTACTACTTCATTACAAGTCACGGAAAGAAAACTTTACAAATTCGAGATATTTTAAATGTGTTCCAAACATTTTCCCCCGTATTCCAATATTTTCAGAGCAATTTTGGACTCACAGCAATAAAAAATTCACACAGAACGGTTTCTTATCAGAAGTCATATTATGGAAGCACCGCGCAAAGTTTCGAAACAAAAATCGTTCACAAAAGTGGGAATTTCACATGGAATAAAAATAGTTAAGAATGACTTTTTTCAACGTGCGAATAAATATCGTGTTCCGTGGGAGTGCGTTTCAGTGCGATATACGTACAAATTCGTATTCTGTATTGAATTTACCATTTGTAACGGACTTGAAGAAACACAATATTCCAGTACAACTAATCTTGAACAATGGCTCTCAACATAGTAAATAACTAATTTCTTGTTCACACGTGAATTAATAAAGCTAACATCCCCAAAACTGCAAAAAAGTGTCTTGAAAAGGGGCCTTTTTATTCTTAAAAACAAGTTCAAAATACGTTCTCTCACCACAAATGATTGCTCCTACATGAGACTTCCCCATGGGCATTGTAAGCAGCCCCGAAAATATAGCAGTGTGATGCGACAGTAGTTTTTGACGTCATTTCTTAAACACTCTTTATAGTTCCATTCGAGTTCAAACTATCATAAGCTAAAATTTAGGTGTTTTCAATAAATATTATACAATTGAATACAACAACATCTTCACGGTATTCAGTATGAGAGATAAATACGGTAAAAAACGTACAGGAATGCGAAAAGAAGAAAAGAAAAAACTGTAATTACAAATGAGACACATTACAGATGCACGAAAAATTAACGTAGTAAGACAGAGACGCGTCGTGGAATGTCAGCAGATGCAGACGCGAATACAAGACACAAGTAAATTTTGTTATTTTCCACCTATTCATGGAAACCAATGACACATTTGCACCTCCTTTTGTCCAAATAAATATACCAACCCAAAAGTCCAAATTTTGCAGATTTAGAAATAGATTTTTTCGACAGGCTTTGGTGTTTTTCATATTTTGCGATATAACTTCAAACGAACGCTGAGCCCCCACGATGCACTAAAGTTCATGAACACTCACACGAATTGTTAAATTCGATTCCAGACATAATTTAATTTCACAAGATAGATTTAATACTGAGCAATTAGGTACAAAACGAATAAATATCATGATTTGAATATATGATCCAAGAATAAATTATTCTACCCTGACAGTACAATCTGCTAGTTTAGGATACAACACTGTTAGCTGTAGGACAACTCACTTTTACTCCAGGAACCCATCAGGAATACTACTGAACATATTTTCACACGCTATTTATACATGACGGTGAACCTGGTTTAACCGCTCGGCTAGTACCCGCACTCAAGGGATACGGATATACAAGAGCTCATTTTGGTAGGGTCGACCTCGTCCCCGGGGTTCTGCTGCCGATCTTCTACTTATCGCTGCCTCCGACGCAACTTTTTTGTCGAGATGAAGGAAGAGCGGAGAAAAGGGCTCTTTGAAATGTATATTCAGGGAATCGTTTTATTTTACATTTTTATAGCTCCAAGCATAGTACAGTAAATAATTTCAGAGGTTGTCAAGAACGCCCACATTTATCGAGAAAGTCACGTTATAAATGCGAATTCTCTCAGCTAGAAGACGAATGATTTATTTTAACCGTCATTAATTCGAGGACTGCATGAGCCTCAAAATTTGTCAGTGAAAGATCGACACTGTAGGCTCAGTACTCGTTTGTTTACATTAAATGAAAAGAAATTTCCGTCAGTGGCGCAATAGTTATAAAATGCAATTTGGTATAAAATCTCTTCAATTTACGTCGTGTCATTTTAATGTTTAAACTAATCAAACTATGCGGTCACAACAAGAAATGTATGAACTCTTAGTGGGAAATGTAATAATACAATTATTTTTTAAGTTTTGTAAGAGTAAATATTTGAATGAAAGTTATTTAAATTTCGGAAATTTCTTTAACATGTCCAAAATACCTATGAAGCGCTCAAGATGCGGGATTATGTTACACAGGGTTGTCTTATCACTGATGAAATCCATCCCCACCACTGCCAATATGGTTCGACGCCAATACTATTCGCGCTTGGGCGGGAGTGTTATTTAATAAGCAAGAGGAAGGGACAGGTAAAATCTGACAGTCACTGACCGCGGGGACGAGCTCGATATGCGGCGATATTTTACATTTGTTAGTCAGTGTCGCCTGTCTCTTTTATCCTTTGATAAACAGATCCATGTCGGTCACTGGCTATGAACTGCATCTATTAACGCGTTAAACTGCCCGTGTAACGCCTAGTATGCGCACTTGCATAATACAATAGACGAATACACTTCTGTTGATGCATGGAGATCGGCGTCATTATCGGTATTAAAACGACAAAACAGAAATATAAGATAAACTTACACAGTCGATTAGATCATTGAGGAATTGTTTCAGGGGAAGTAGAAAGAACGTACCAGAAACAAGAAGCCAGGGAAGGAAATATTTCAATTATCACTTTGAACTGCGTAACAGAAGCATTACCAGTTGATTATAAGCGATAGTGACAACGTTCTAAATTACTAAAAAAAATACCGTGATAATACATTTGCTTAAGATTATTTTATGGAGATTGAAAAAATTATTATTTACTCAAAGATCATAAAATTCATGGAAGTAAAGCAGTGGGTAACGAATAGACACAATGAAAAATTAAGTATCTTACAACCTTTAATAAGAACCTGTCCCTCCCCCAATGACGACCACGTAGCTCTTCCGATTTTATAACATCAAGGATTAGGATATTATAGCACTTCATTCGGTTCTATGAGCGAACACCTTTACATGATGATTCATCTTTAAGTTATGGAATGAAAGATACTTATCACATAAAACTACTTAAATTACATGATCGTTGCAGACTTGAGGTCAAACGAATGGTAAATCCTGCTATAATTTATATAAATTTCTCTCCATATGGGCCGGATAGACATTCAAAAAATGAATTTTTAAAACTTGCAACTACTACTATAACACAAACACTACAACTCCTCTCGTGCACAGTAAAAAAAAAGAAACAGCAGGAAATTCTCTTTTGTGTGTGCATAAAAATATCGATTCTTTCACAAAATAAATATGTGCTATACGCGCCAATTTGTATCAATGGATATATTTGAACCAATATCTTTAAAAAGTTTATGACTGATTAAATAATACTGCCTTCAACAAGCAATGTCACTGATGTAACACCAACCAGATATTTGTTACTATCACCCACACTAAGAATAATTCTCAATATTTGGTTAGTGGGAAATCTCTAACAACAAAGTATTTATTTATTTTTAATATTTTAGTATTTTAATCTCATAACAACACAGTCATTAAATTTATCACAAAATACATAATATTAGCACATTAGAGTAACAAAAAGTTAAATTGAAATATTCCTCAGAACTAAAAATCTCTACAATTTTGAAAGAGAGGTTCGATACATCACTTCAACGAAGAACACGCACGGAACCAAATTCCACTAAGTTAACACTACTCAACATCACAAACCTGAAATTCACAATATTCGTATAAAAATTATGACATAAGAATGAAGAACGTACATGTACAAAGAAACTCTTTGCTAATTTACGAAATTAGCGTTTAATTAACCTTTCATCTGTCAGTACTAAATAATTCTACATCGCATGCGAAATCACAGCGAATACCAGCATATCACTCCATATTAAAATTATGATACAGTATTATTTCAAATACACAGAATAGTAAGTAAATTTTAACATATCACACATACACATTTACTGTTGTCATGATATAAATTTAATAAAAACGTTATTTTCCAACGAAATATTTTTCAATTAATTTAAATTCAATATTTATTAATATCTTAAAAATATTCCTAATAAGAGCTGAAATTACAAAACAGTTTCTAAGACTATTTTTAGGACACTAAGGGACTAAAGTAAAACACTTCGGCGAACCTGGGCGAGAAAAAAGGAATAATATTTTTTTCTCATTTCTATATTTTCGTACCGAATAAATTTAACTGAAAATAGATAGTATTTATTATTCAGCACATAATGAAACAGGCACGTGGATCGGCAGATACAATTGAATTCTCAGTCATTCACGGATTACAATGAGATTCGATTAATCCGAACTTTCTTAAATCAATTTTCCATTCGCATTTAATCGAAATTTTTTGTTTGCTCCTTATATTTTTTCATTACAATTTAAAATTAAACCCTTGACAATTCAAATTTTATTTTGGATATTTTCAACATGTATTAACGAAGACTTTTTTTCTGCTCCCACCCTTCTAATATGGATCTGACCTAGGAATAATCGTGACCAATTTCTAGCACCCGAATTTAATTTCTCATGCTAATCCGCTAATAGCAACCAAAAATATCCGATTTCAAAAAAAAAAATTGTTTACTGTATTGCACAGTATCATTGATGTAAGGTCAGTCTTTCGTGTATAATAGAATAAATTTTTAAAGTAGGTTTTGTAAAAATGTACACTGTGCACTAGTTTGTCAATATGTTGTTAAATTAGATTATTTTTTCTAGTTTGAATTTTTCGAAATACAGAATTTCCTCAACGAAACAAATTTTGCACGAAATTAATAATGAACGGGTGTAGTTGGAAATTTTTTATAATTCGAACTTTCCACAGAAATTCGAAATACCGATTTTTTTCTTCACCGATTCGTTTATCAACTAATAGCTTTATTTCTTTAAACTAATGGTTTGATTTCAACGCGATGTATTTTTATAAAATGTGAAAAATTGGTTACAAAACTATTCCACTTCGAGCTACGCAGCAATGGCGAAAAATTAAAGGATTTCCAAGTTAATACATGCATCAATGCAGATATATAAATCCAAAATAGAACTAGAAAAACGTAAGAGAAAACAAAAATCGTCTGTACACTCATTCACTGATTAATACAACATCGCGGAAAGACAAATCATTAAATTTTCAAGTTTAAGACGAAGCTATTTCACGAAATATAATCGCGAACGAGATCCTAACTAAGTAACAAACAACTATAAACAATTATTAGGGTTCAAAAAGATTTAAAAGATAACATAAGGATGTAAAACTTATTAATATGTCCAAAATTATTTAAAAGTGGACATTATTAAGGATCGATGCTAATAATACATCCATACAAAGTATAAAATAAAAATTACGACATTATTGAAAACCATTTATCACAAACATAACAACGCAGAATATGTTTTCCATAATCTCAGATGGGAGTGGAACGAGAACATCAAGGAATAATGTAGAGGCGAGAGGAACTTCCCATTTATTGTTGGAACTAATTAGGTAATCAACGTCTTATCCCAGTCACAACCCCAATACACGGAGCTAAAATCCAACGAAGTCAATGACACAAGGACTGCTGTACGAAGCGAAAAATATACTTTTTCAGAAAAAAGGGTACATTGAATCATTCACCGACGTATCATGTAAATCCAAAAATTAAAATATTAAGGAAATCATTTCCAGGGTAGTGTGTACTCGTATACGAGGACGAACGGAGCACAAAAACATTCCGAATTCTCTTAAGCCATCTTGGGTTTAAAATGTGATGCTTGGAGAAACATCTTCGAAGATATACGAACGTCGTTTGTGCGAATTAATAAAACAACCGATGAGTAAAACGACCATTACGAAAAAAATGGTTTCTATCTTGTTTCCGGAAATAAAATATCTTTCCAAAATATTACAGTAATTAAACACCTTGAATAATGAATCAGAACACATCAACTTCCGAAGACGTTTAAACTCTCTAAAACGTATAACAATACAAATGTACTTCCTTCTATAGCTTGTTGATCGTAACCTCAGCAACGCGTAGCGTCGCCAATTCTAAATATATTCTCCGCATACCTGCAACGCGCGCCTCGCGCGAGGGCACGCCCAGTCAATGAACCGGTTGCATCGCCAATAGCAAAATGCTTCATGTAAATTTGGGCGCGGCCGCGGATCCAGCGTTTGTCCGGATCGAAACGCGCGTTGTGGCTCTCGAATTACTTCGCGAACAATGCAAAACGCGCGGCGGGACGCGAGTGACTCACTCACTCGCTCGGGAAGCGACTAGAAGAAAGGAAAGTCTTCGAGGAATAGAACGCACAAGACGTGTAGTTATTGACCCCGATAATAAATAAATTGCACAATGAAGAGGTAGGGTCGGATATTCAAATAATATAATATATATATATATATA
>NNCF01127184.1:0-11665 GCA_002313205.1 Laupala kohalensis
TTCTTCCATTTTTCCTCCAATCAAATGTATGGTTCGTTTGTTTCCGGGTTCTGAATTCAAATATAGGATACTGCAAATTTCTCCCTACACAGTACTATGACAATCCAATTATTTCCTGTTGCCACGGTATAAACTAACGAAGTTTCTCTGTTAAAATTTTGTAAAATAAAATTAATTAAAAGTATGTATAGTTCATTTCAGAACATATATGAAACATTAATGTACCGTATTTTGAATTTCCATCTCTAGATACAATAAAAACTCTGTAAAGTGCATTAAATGTATCGTATATGAGCAAAACTAATGTATCATTCAAGTCTCATGTATCATGTAACACAGTCTCAAAGAATTAAAACATAATATGTATTAACATTAATGTCATTTTAAAAATAATAATTATTATTATAATATTCTGATTGCTGTTGTCAATGTCACTGTTGGAGCTTTAGGGCTCACCAACATTTAGATCAGTATCGCCCTACAACGGTGTTTACTTTATTGCCGAACAAATAAGTATTGTACTAAACGTATTTAATCAAAATCTAGAAAATACTTTTCCACAAAACGTGTTAGATGTATTAGAGTGCAGAATGTTCTTAGTTCTTCTTCATTTTTTAATTTTGCGATATTTTTTCCTGTAATGAACATCCTAATGGAATGACAGACATTTAAAAAAAATTAAATTTTCATTAGGACATAAGGGTATGGACATTTTATGAGATTATGTCCCGTGTTATTGGATTTAAGATCAGAGTAAGTAAATGGATTTACGATTCACTGGAACAAAATTTAATTACAAGTGCAAGATCTCGTAATGCTATCAGACTCAAAAGCTACTGTCGTAACCGATTGAAGTGGTTGGGTTTTAAATTCTTTGAAGCAAATACTGGATAGACTACGAGAACATATTTCACTAATTTTATGAAATTCTCATGAAAGTCTATCAAGTATTACAGTGCAATATGGTTCATAATATTGACTTGAAACCAGCTAGGATGTAATTATAACGAAGTGAAAGAGTGAGTGATATCAAAGAACACATTTTTCTTAGAAAATTTATCTTGAGATAGATATGAGAAGGGTAGTTCGTAGTATAAGAGTAGTTTTTGTACGTGTTATAATGTTAACAATATATTTAAAAATTTGTATTTAATAAAACAAAAAATATCTCGTAAATGCGCATTATTATAAATTATAGAGTATTCGGAAAATATTGTAAATTAACCTTAACTAATAAATAACTCTAAAGTCGAGATTTGTTATTTCTGTAGATACCGCCCGAAGGGAAAAGTCTGTTTAAAAAATTCTTTTCTGGTAATGTTGGATTACGTTCCAACAATATAGAATGTATTAGGATGTGTATAACTAACTCTTCATGTTTATAAATAGATTTTACATCAATTGTGTGTTACGGTGCGATAGATTCAATTTTAGATTTTCCCATCAGAGTTTCTCGAGTGGAAATGAATGCATTGACTGCTTCCAACAACGAGCCTTGAAACCTGAGATGACACGGAACTACACAGAGAGTCAATATTGACCACTAAGAACCAATTACTTGTCCCAGAACTCACTGGCAACGTTGTCTATGATCAGATTCCCTCAAATATAGCCCCGCTTAGATGTCACCTTAAGTGGCTCGTGATTGTCATTTGCACGTTGGAGTTTTTAGCTAACTATTCCCGATGTTCACCGGGGTGTTATATAACAATCAAAATTCATGTTAGATTCGATTTTTTTCTATTTGCGTGGTATTAATTTTTTAATTTTGTTAACTACTATAATTGAGTGTCATCACGTTTAGCTAAAAAAATATACTTTTCAATTTCGTATGATAATATGTTTCAACAATTTTTTAAAATTTAGGCAGAAGGAACATACACATTCCACATAAATAAACTAATATATTTACAATTTCTGATTTCATTATTTTTCAATGCACTGTTATGTTATGTACTTGAAAACAATGTTTTTCACAGCATTTATATAATTTTGCTTCTTCGAATCGGTCACGTAGATTATACGTTCACTGAATTGTCTACCTCGCAATTGGGTTCGGAAACATTAGTAAGCTTCGTAATCCACAACCTTGAAAAGGAAATTCTTATTTACGATTAGCAGGCTGTTTTAATTGCTTATCTAATTAATCTCGCGTAATCCACAAATAGTAACCATAACTTGCGTTTTGATTGCAATAATCATTATGAAGTGAAATTTGAAATAATACCATCGATTAGTTTTCCCGATTACCATACTAGAGGCTTTCTGAATAATTCACAGTTATTAGTGAAGATGCTAAGAAATGAGACTTACAATGACAGACGTCGAACTAGACATTGTTCAAATACCAATGGACCGGAAATATAAAAATAAATGTTGTCATTTCTTTTTATTTTGGATCATCAGATATCGTCTTCAGATCTCATCATTTCCACGAAAATTATCAGATGATAACACTAAACATAATATGAATCAACAGACGTCCAGTCATGCTAACCTGCACAGATGTAGACACCTCTCCTGCATGCCAGGTTTCTTACTCTGACCGCCATCAGCTCTCATTTCCTTCACCTCTTTTAAATGCAAACGAAGCAGTCATTGCGTACTCACTCACTTTATAGAATCTGACGGAAAACTTTTCTTCGTAGAAAGAACCTTCCTCGAATAGCGTAGCGATCGATTAAGGATACTTTTTGCCTTTAAAGAAACATGTAACGAAATTTTTCATCGGAAATGGAGGTATCTCCTTGTTCAATTTAAAAGATTCACTTAGTGCGCGAGTTCAAAAAAAGGTGGAAAAGTTTGAAGTTTAAATAGAGCAGTGTTCTGGGCTTTAAAAACGCATTTAAGAGAGCTCGTTCCGTTTTTTGTATTTTTTTCTATTCAGAATAAGTCGAGAAGTTCTTGATGCTAGGTCGCTGATCCAGATATTGATTACGCATTCATCTTACCTCAGAATCTTTTATTCATTTTATTTCATATAGAATTAATTCAGTAGTTAGTTAACGGTACGAACCGTTGCTTTTTATGTGGTATTTATTTTAAAAATTGTTTTAGAAATTCAATATCTAGTTTAGTAGAAAGAAAGTAGACAAACATTATAAATTAGTTAATTAAGTAGATTTTTACACTTGGGTCCAGTAGTAGCATGAATATTTACCACGCAACAAAAACGGAATTTGATCCAATTCATAATTCTTTACTGATTATATGAAAGGGAATAAATAATACTAATATATAATGAAAATTAAAGTTTTTGTATGTCAGCACATTATTGAGAAAACTGAAGGGAAAAAACACATAACGACTACAATAGAGGAAAATAAATTTAATTCATCGTATTTGATGGTAACGGAGACCTTTTTGAGGTATAGAAGGAGTAACAATTTGGTAGATTCTTGCTTATTACAGTGTACTTAAAATAAAAGGTATCTTATTCATGAACATTTAAAACCTTGTGGTTTTCATAAATTATATTATCAAAAAGCAAAAGAGAATTATTGATTTGAAACTGGAGAGTATTGAGAAATAGAACGATTCTGATCGTGTGAGTCAATGAAATGATATAAAATATATTTTTCTGTTCCACTTTTAGATACGAACACTAGAACCAAATAACCCCAGCAAGTGAACCTGAAATAAACAGCGATACCATGTCCTGGAAAGCGAACTTCGTCCATTACAATTTCAAGTAAATGGTCTCATTGGATTCTTTGTATCGTCCTCTCCTATTAGCGAAGTCCAGACCAATTTCTACTCAGATTAGAATCCAGTCAGTGATCTCTACGCTTATTATAGAACTCACTTGTTCTAATCTTCCCTAGGGACCACAAAACGTTCTTCTCAGCCTAATCATTAGAACCGGCGACTTGTTTACGGGAGCGGGTGATAAGATTAGTGGAAGACGAATAAATATATTTTCATGTAAACGAATAGAGTAAGTCTGTGCTACACGAATATAAGTTGTTTCTAGATCGATTCATCCTCGTTGAGTGAAGAATTCAGTTATACGCGCTCACATGAATAAATACTCTGTTGTAAAAAATTCTGTGATTGGCATGAGGATCTCTTTATTTTAGATTTAGAAATAAGATTACGTTATGCAAACAAATAACTTTTTTTACCTATTCTGATCCATTTTAATTAAGAATCTTATTTATGTATTTAGATCGGTGTGAATATTCTCTATTGCTAACCTCAGGCTTATCAAAATTTGCAGTTGTTTACTCAGAAACCAATTCATGAGGAAGGGGAAAAGAGCGAGAAAAGACAGAAGAGGTTTGTTTGAAGAAGGATCTGATATTTGGACTTTGATGCTTCATCTCCTCTCCCTCGTCCCTTCGTTCCCTTCGGACGTCTGTTTCCAAGCCCCTACATGGCATCTCTTAAAATCCCTTTTCGTCAGAGATGTGGAAAAGCAGTGAGAAGTCACTTGAAGGTCGCCACAATGTGAATCCTCTTTCAAATCTAACATCTCTAGAGGCTTTATATATGATCCGGAGATCGCGAGGAATGAATTTCCTCGTTTGATAATAAAAATGTTCCGAAATTTGTTATTTTTAGGAAAGAATAAAAATATTGAAATTTAAAAATTATTTCTTATCTACATTAGATTTCGTATTAATCCACATTAGACAATGTATTTAGTAGAAAATGTAACTTTTGAATTTTGTTTAAACTGAAAACATTTGTAATATAACTGAGTATCCTGTTATATTAACGATTTAGCTCTGTATGTGTCTCTGAAATATTTTCATATAAGTTCATAATTTTACGTGATGAAGAATATGTGAACACTTGTAACCCAACGCGTTGCTTGCGAAAGCACGGTCATGAAGGTCGAGCAGCTCAATGGATCTTGTTCAATGTCTAGTAGAATGGAGGATCGATAGTTACATTACATTCCGAATAGAGAAAAATAAGATTAAAATTGAGTTGAATCGATATATATGTGTGTGTGTGTTCCTTTATAATAATAATAATAATAATAATAATAATAATAATAATACAGTTTATAACAGAAAGTAATAATGTCAATATATTTCATAAGGGTTCCTAGATAAGATAAAAAGTTAACTTCGAGTTATAATACTAATAGAATGTCTATATGTTGGTAATTTAACGCAAAAAATTTACATGTACAAATTATTATCGAACTATAGATTATTCTGAGTATAGTGTTTAAAAATCATAAGAATTAAAATAATATTAAATTCACGATTTATTGTTACAATAAACACGCCCCCAGACAAAGCCTAGAGAACCTGTACAAAAAAATACGCCTCTGCTCGAAGGAAAACCGGAGCAAAACCCGGGCCAGTATGGGGCTACAGAATTAATATACACAACCGTGCCAAAGTTGAGTACACATAAAACTAAATTAATATGAGCTATAAGACAACACAATCATGCAAGAAAATAATTTTTGAAATTGTTATATGTTATTTAAAAAGTACTACAGCAATGGCGTGATAAAGTACAAAACGGATTTACCTTTTATTAAAATCAATAAATTCTTTTACATTGTACAACCGCAGGTGAAGGAGGTAGTTTTTAACCGCAGATTTAAAGAGATACAATTTTATAATATCTTTTATATTCTTTGGTAGGGAATTATATTAAACGATTCCCGAATGATGCGGTCCTTTTTGGCAAAGAGTGGTTGACACACTAGGGCGATGAATATTATTACTATTGCGAGTATTCTGTTCGTGAACGAGACTGTTTCGTCTGAAGCAAGGGTGGCACTTCAGTAATTCGGTCTTAACAAATCTCCTCTGAATTCTGAAAGTTTGAATACTGTGACCGGAATTGCCCCAGAAGGTAATGCCGTAACGTAAATGGGAGTAAACGTTTGCAAAATATACGCAACGGGAAATACGTGGACGAACTGCCTTAACTAAGTTTCGGAATACGTAACACAATTTGCTTAATTGGGAATTAAGATTGGCAACGTGACAATTCCATTTGAGGTTGTCTTGAATATGGAGACCTAAGAATTTTGTATTCGTAACTGTTTTTAATTGTGTTTCGTTTGAAGAAAGAAATACCTGGGGTAAAGTTTGTGTGATACTATTGTAAAATGACATATACATTGTTTTGTCCGTGTTTACAATGAGACGATTTGCATGGAACCAAGTCGAAAAATTAGACAAAACTTTTTGAGTATTTGCGAGTTTACATAGTAAATTAGTGTCATCAGCAAAAAGAACTATTTTGAAATCTGATGTAGATGATGACATGTCGTTCACATACAATAAAAAGAGTATAGGGTCGAGAATTAAACCGTGGGATACTCCGCAAGTAAGTGGCTTTGTTTCAGAAAGACTACGCTTAAGTATTTTATTTTTAGTATAGGATATTTCGACCTGTTGATATCTATCTTTCAAATAATAAGTTAGCCATTGATGTGAAAGTCCATGGATTCCTAAATAATGCAATTTGGAAAGGAGAATTCCGCGATCGATGACATCGAATGCTTTAAATAAGTCAAGAAAAACACCCTGAGGATTTTCTCCATGGTCAAGAGATATGGTAACATCGTTTAAGAAAGAAAATATGGTGATTTTAGTGGAAAAGGATTTCCTAAAACCGTGTTAATCGTCGGAGAGAATGTTATTTTTTTAATAAAAAATCTAGAAGACGCTTATAGAACTTTCTTTTTTTTTAGGATTTTTGAGAAAGTGTGTAGTGGAGATATTGGTCGGTAATTTCCAATATTAAGTTTGTTTCCTTTGTTGTGCAAAGATATCACTTTATCTCTATTAAATATGTAAGAGAGTACTATGTTTGTGTGCTGAGAGGCCATTTTTAGCTTTTGTAGATGTTCAGACGCGTTGAAATGACCACCCAAGTTAAAATCGTTCTACCCACCTATGATGATTACTGTGTCCCGCTCTGTGAGTTTTTTTGTGTAGGTGTACAGTTCTCGAATAACTTCAGCCAAACGAGAGTTTGGCTTAAAGAAACCGGAGATTGAGAACTGGCTAGGAAGCAATCCACGCAAAATGAAGGACATCTGACGTCCGTGCGAATCAGCAAATATGAGTACGTTTGAGTTCTGCGTGAAAGTGTTGGCTTCATCTCTGGGTAGCACTACTTTACGTGGTCTTGGGCGTCTGTGCTTACCAGTGTGTGGTTTGTGAACAGGTTTGGGCACTGGACTGGAGGGGATGAAACGAGTAGGTAAGGGAGGAAACAGGGACATGTCATCTAAGACACTAACCTATTCTGATTGAGTTGGGGTGGTGCATGTGTCGTTGGTCTAACCGGGTGATAGCAGTTGGAAGGACGGCAAGAATTTCTAACTGTAGTCCAACCGCCGATAGTTTTCTTATTGACCTCTTCCAGCGCACTGATTCGCGTGTCAATATAATGTACCAAGTCATTGTACGCCTTGTGAATGTCAGCTTTGAATGAGTTGAGGAATGCGATAGTGTCCATTGTTGTGAGTTAGTTAGCAACTTAACGACAAAAGAAAATGGGATTACATGAAAACTGCCAACTAACACTGAATGAAGGATATTAGTATAATAATATATTTGTTACTGCGTTAGTTACAAATGAGATATTAAATAAATTAAATATACAAACAAACCGACGACAAAATTGATTGAAATAATTATTTACGGCGACAATTGGAGATTATTTAATTAGATAATAACTACTCTACATTGTATTAAATTATTTCGGACGACAACTGGAGATGAATTAATTCGACAATAACTACTCTATATTATGTTAAAATGTAAATAAATACGAAAGAATCAAGAAAAACGAATTGTAAAATGATGTAATAATTCTATGAACTTATGACGACGAAAACGTGGGTGCAACAATAGGGCAGGGTTTAAATAAGTAAATAAGCAATCCGACAACTAAAATGACAGAAATAATACTTAGGACGTTAACTGCAGATAAATCTATTCGACAATTACTAAGGTAATATTGTGTTAGAGTGTAATGAATAACTACAAAAAGAATGAAGAAAACAAATGGTAAAAAATAGGAACAATTCAATTTACGTCGACGAAACTTGATCAGTGCAACAATACAGTACGTCATTTATAAGTTAATAATGATGTAATAGTTTACGCACTAGAAAATCTAAATACACCAAAATAATTAATTTTAATGCACCAAGAAGTTAAATTTATGATTGCTTTTGTTTTTACGTAAACTTTATCACACTTGAATGAAAACAATATGAAATTATATTCCGTCCGTTAGGTTTGAAATTCTTAGGAAATGTTTTTAGTGTTTTTCCACTTAACACTCACACAGTACAAAGAAATTTACACTACAATGAAAGTTAGGATTTAAATACAACTACTGAATCACAAAAACTCGAAAAAATAAAATAATTAGAAAGATTAAATTGAAAAATAGAGAGAGCTCATTCACGACCGCAGCTAACGCCAGGAACAGGCTAGCCAATTTCCAAGATGCCTAGAGATATAATTTTGCAAGAAAATAGTACGCTGCTAACTAGAAGCAAATATGCCACTATTTGAATTCAACGAACACTGAATGTGGTCAAAGCCACTTCATCAATCATAAGATTAATTTGTATCACAGGTACGCACAAGTGCCCGCTCCTCATTCCCATCAAGGCCCTGTTCTGTGCACCTGGACAACACAAAGCCGTATTGCCATCCAAGAGGGTCACTACGGAGTGCTTACCGAGGGATGCAATGTGACCTCTGCGCACACGGACACAATTACCCGCTCGACCGCCTTGATTGGCTGCGTCATCATAAAGCGATGTTCACCTTCTCCGAATCCTCTTCACCGTGAAACGTTGCGCTATACTTCATTGTCCAATGAGGTGTTTGTATTATCAGTGTGACCAGGTTGGATGCGACACTTTTAAAAAGCTCACGGGTGATTTTTGTTAGCTTTCATGAACTGAACAGAAGTGAGAAGTTGAGAGTAACAAACATAAATAAAACTTTAAATGTATTTTTCCGCGACCGGATATGTTTGGTTGTTCGGGACAACCCGCGTCCACAAACGTTTCGGCTATATGTTAAGACCTTCTTCAGAGCAATGACAAGAGTCGATAATGCATCAGTAGCAGAGTGTGAGCAATTTTTTGCAAAAAAATTAAGAAAATTAGATTGAAATAATCATTCTTAGTTAAACAGTAAGCACTTTAATCTGTTAGACACTTTTAAATTTCTTAATGCAATCAAACTATTAAACAGATTAGCTCATCATGTACCACTTGATTCAATGGTGTGTAAAATCACAATTTTATTTATACCTCTTTTTAAAAAATTGAAAATCACCCAAATTTTACTATATCAGAAAAGCATTGGATTGCTAATAACGACACATTTTCGCTTCCCGGACGATATCCTTGCTAGAAGCTTTTCTTGCTCAAAGACTCTTAAGATCGTATGGTAGTGAAACCCACCAGTGACCTTGTTGGGGCGAAGCCCAAAATGGGGCTACGAGTGCCCCGTAGCGAGCGCAAGAGTGCCGATTAACTAAAATAAAGCGAAAAACTAATTATAAAATGTCATATGTATTAGTATAAAGAGCTCATAATTATTAGGAGCACATACAAGGAAGGGACAATTTTTTTCTGTCGTAATAGATGTGTTTTCTTTATAATTATTATTTATTGATTTTAAAATTTTATGTTGAGTAATGATTTCTAGAATTTAAAAATTGGAGTCGTAAAATATGTGTACTCGAATCTCCTTGCTAGTGTTATATAAATCTGAAATATCAATTTATATTAACCTACTTTAATTTCCTTTGTGTCATATCTTTCCCTCTATCTCCACCATCTACCCGGAAACTCGCTTTTGAATCTCCTTAAGCGAGTCGTTTGCTCCAAAAATGCTCATGCGGACGGCAGCGCAGTTTAATCCGCATCAGGAAAGGGGACTTCTGAATAGCAAACCACGAACCAACAAGGCTCGTCTCGGGGCTTAGGGCTAGGGCCGCAAGCCCAAAGGCTAATTAGAACCTTCCTCGGCAACGCCTGACCGCCGCGTTCCCTCGAGACGTGTATTGTTCGACGCCTACGTCGTCTCCTCCTTCGACGCCGTTTCGTCATCGATTCCCCCCCTCTCTCTCGCAGAACGAGAGATCTCATCTCTTCAGATGGAGAGACAGTGTTGCGGGTTGATACCATAGACTTATACATGATACAGACCCAGCGATCTTATCCGGTAGTACAAACTTTGGGATCTGTCTTCGTCGCATATCGACATGGGTGGTGGAACTTGATTCCTCTCGCTGACTCTTGACTGTTGCGAACATATCTTTTCCCCTCTAATCCAATGTGCGAGAGAGAGAGAGAGAGAGAGAGCTATACCAAACAGCATCTTCTCTCTTATATTACTACGGACAACCCACAGTAGAGATAGCTAGTCTACATACGATATATGGTTGCTGCGTTGACTCTAACGACCGTCTCTAACATTATGATTTAAGATAATATTGACGAAGGATGTTATTTATCACACGACACTCGAAATGTGAACGACACATCATAGTTTTTGTAAAAATGTGTTTATATTCAGAATGAGTTTCAAAAAACTCTAATGCCCCTTAAACGAAAAAAAAAACGAAGTACGGTATTCACCAAGATCATGATATGAAGCTAATCATTTGATGTATTTGAGTGACTTGAAACTTTCTTTATTAGATGAAATATTTACCTACAGATCAATGTTATTGACCATTGGGTTTCTTGAAACTTACTGTACAAAGAATGCAACTGCCATCGAAAAAACTAAATGTTATTCAAGAATGATCTTTAGAATTTTGACTTCATATTCTCAGAGGAATTTAAACTAATATTTTAGGATCAGCGTATTGAACATTGTTGCACTTCGACGATTACGGCAAGATGTTTCCAAGAAGTCATAAAATCCTGTAATTAAAATTACAGCTTTTCCTGTCCGGACTAGGGACGTACGTTTAGTTACAACAAAACGACACTATTATTATCATTCAGTATTGAGACGCATCCGCGCATCACGTTGTAAAAATGATATTACATCTGAATAATTATTTTCTTCGCATGCGCCATAATATATCAAAATATATGAGTTGATTTTCAAGCTATCCTATTATCGTTAATTTTGTACTAAAACACTTGTGTCATTCCAATTCAAAACATCGTGTCTTCCTTAAACTTCTTAATTATTTACATTATGCCACGTGTTCATTTCTTATTCAGAGCGTCCTCTTTCCGAACTTCTCCAATCCCGTACTCTTCATTTTTCCACCTTTTGCTTGCATTGCGATATAATGAAAAAGGATGTCACTTTTATACTCAAACCATCTTCCCGACCTCAATTTAACTTTCTCCGTTTCCAGCGTTCGAAAACTGCGACCCAAAGTTATCCTACAAACTCATCTTTGCATTAAATCACCACTCATCGATTTGTTTCCCCCAGAGATATTCTCTTTCTCCGTTTCCTCTCAGAATTAATCACTTTACGTTCCGATAAAACTGGAAACTAATACTGCACAATATTACTTTCCTGTTTCAGTGAGATTTATTAATTGAGATGGTTGAATCACTTTGTCAGAAAAGAATTATATTTATGAATCTCTACAATATTCTGTTAAACTGGAGGAAAAAATGAAAAAAAATTATTTTTTTAAAAATATGGTACGAGGCATTAACTAAAATGTTAAC
>NNCF01127184.1:18704-108319 GCA_002313205.1 Laupala kohalensis
AGGTCAGAAAAGAGAAAGGAAGGAGCATGGCACAAGTAAGTGGAAGTAATGCCAGACTCAGCTCGGGGCCCCGTGTTCGCCAAACACGTACTTACTAGATGTAAGTCCCCTGGGGGGTCAGTGAATCCCAATCTAAAATGCTGTTTAATTTAACAATTACATATTTTAAAAGTCTCTTAACAATACTATTGATGTGAATATCCCATCTCATGTGACAGTCCATGAGAACTCCTAGATACTTTACATAAGGTACTCGGATTAAGTTAGTTATTTAATATTATGTCAAAATTATGTGGGGCGCTATCAATGTAGTTACAAAAAGTCATGTAGATTGATTTATCTATATTTAGGGTTAAAATATAATACCATATTTTTTTAGAGATGCAACGTAAATGAGAATTAACTTGTATGATTAAATGATAGTTTTAGCTATATTACTCACACGAACACACCTAAAATAGAGAGATAAAAAGAATGCACAGAAAGGAAACGAAAAGAAAAATACGAATAAGATCCTCGAAAATGAATAACCCATAAAGAAGTTTAGGAAAGCAACCCAAAGTGGGGAAATAATTAACAGTGAAACTTTCATTGGGTGTTGAAAATTTTACGGATGTTGTATTCATAGGATAAAGACAAAAACAAGGATCTAGCAGTTGCAACCACGTCACAGACAGATGCTTTATCAGAAAAGCGCTTCTTTTAAAGGAAGATAGCATAAGATGAAAGTTAATACCATTAGCGCCAGCAACGCGGTGGGCGGCGACACTAGCGACTTCAACTTATGTAACTCGTCTCGGGTTGTGACGAAGACAGTACTTTGCTACAAAGGGGAATTTATCTTTTCTAAGTGAACTGTCACATCTTTTAAGATATCTTACATTCTAAAATATTTATTGCGGAAAGGCTATTTTTTGTGACATACGTCATAAATTCAAAAATGTAGATTGAATAGTCTTAGGGCAAGAAATTTGTAGTCGTTAATGGCAGCAGAGTGATTTCTTCTGAATAGCCGTCACAACAGTACGTAAAAAGTCTCACAATATAACACAAAAATATGTTATTAATTCCGAAATCTCAATCTACATTCTTGATAAAAATATAAAAAAATTCCTGAGTTTAGTCAGCTTAATAATAATAATGTTATTAGTTAAGGTAATTAACACCAACCACTTATCTTAGACAGCAAAATAAAGTAAAAGAAAGAAAAAATGGGGGGGGAAGGAAATCTTGATAACCTTTATTAGAAGACGTTGAGCAATTCTCTTGCTTCAATATTTAAATTTTACGATGTTTTGATCACGACAAAGGTATTTTACCATTCATAAATCAAGTAGAAAAAATACGTTCAATTTAAAATTAAAGAAGAATTTAATGAGAAAATTATTTATCAAATATATTAATCAAACTATGTAACATACGATGATTTCATTTACATGGCAGATCAGTTATGAGTTATTTCTATTATATAAAATGGTCGAATATTTATTATTAGCACTTTGATTCTTGCAGTATCACAAGGTTTCTATATTTTTATTGCGGAAATAAAGTGCGAGTATCTTGAAAATAATTTAAAATAGATGAAAAAGTGTGAACATATTTATAAATGCTTCAATAGCGATAAATAAGTCGTTCGAATCCTCCCGAGGGCGATAGGACACGTTCAGTATATTAGCGCGATGGCGCAACCAAGTCCACTGGAAGTCGCGGCACGCACGCTACATCGCGCAATCCTCTTTCCGCGGTCCCCCACAAGTCGTGCCATCCCCTACCACCAATTCGGCAATTCCTCTCCCTCAGCGTCAACAGCGGAGATTTAGAGCACGATGCGATTGTTTCATTCTGCCTGAAACACCGCTTTAGTGTCAAGGAATTAACAATTATTGGAAACTCACTGGGGTACCTCAAGGGTCGGTTTTAAATGAGAGAATTATCTTATTACTCGATTAATGATCAAATGTGCATAGATTATAGACGCAGGAAACTGAATAATTAAAAATAAATACTAGATTTTTAGTATTATTACTTACGAAAGGTGCCATTTTGTCAAAAAACAATATACGAAGAACCTTAAATTAAATATGTCAAAAAGAACAAAGCAATTTTTAGACTTTACATAACAAATATGTCACGAAGAATAATAATTTTCTCTAAAATAATGGTTCCGAGACTTTTGGCTTGTCATAAAACTTGGGGTAGCGAAACTTTTCAGTCACTGTCTCTTGCAACAAACTCCTAAAAACCTGTGGAAAATTTCTGAGAGTAAAGATGTCGTAAACCTCCGGTGATCTCGAACTTTCTCATTAATTTCCTGAAGTTCATAGTTCACCGCAGACGGGTAACATTATTTGTCTAATGCTTCAAGGACTTTAGTCCGTTTACTCTTAACGAACGATACCACTGACCCACAATACTACCACTCATCACATTTGGTCCGTATACAGCACAAATTTCCAGATTAATGTCAAGAGCTGTAAAGTTCTTTGCCGATAAAAACCTAATCACTGCGTGTGCTCCTCCTCTATTTCCCAAACTAAAACAAACAAACAAACAAAACAGAAAGTCACATCTGGATAGTTCGTGATACGACACCTGACATACCTCCCATTACGATTATTGATACTACACCTGACGAAGTTTAAAACGTGGTGAGAATACTTTGTAAAATTGAAATTTAAGAAAACGTTTAACGAATCTATTAATATACTTCTTATTTCCTTTTAAATATATTATGGAGATGTTAATGTGGGAGATGTTAATGTGCATGAACCTACAAAAACCTTCGGTTTCTCAAAACTTACAAAACAGGACTTACACCACTGTTGCTTTAACCCTCTCAAATAAAAACCACATCCATTAAGCTACTCCTGAATCGCGGATCAATACTCCGTGCAGAAACGAGCTACACGACTCAGACAAGGAATTCAGAAGTAAGTTTAGAAGACGGTAGCACAATACTGATATATTATGTTTGGAAAGCAGGTCGGTTTCCTGTTCCTCTCACCGCGCCCGAAAGGAGATTCTCGATTGCTCGTCCTCTCTCCTCCGTGGAAATTTATTGTGTTCTGAAGAGCGGTGCAACTAGAGTGAGACAGTGGTGCTCGATTCGCTGGGAAGGCAGAAGTTGACGGGTCACGCGAGACTCAACTGCTAACAAGCGCTCAACTCCCATTTTGTTCGACACCACGCAGTCGACTGAAGAAAACCGTCGTGAACTTTACTTACGTCGAAGCTATTTCCCTTCTCTTGCTCCACGATGTTTCAGCATTCATTTTGCTATTCAGGAGCCAAAACAGCAACGACGTATTTTTTATATTATTTAATAAAACGGTCCACTTTTTCATCAAACTAAATTTCTCGTATTAGTACAGCATTCAAAAGAGTACTGTGACCTTCATGCGAAGTACCCTTTGTTTTAAAATTTAAAAAAATAATTATAGTATGTGCATCCATTTCTTCTTTTTCTTAATATTTTCCTCTTCTACCGTCTGGTGTCGAGGTTTGGTAAAGAGCTCGCCATTCCTTCCTGTTTAAGGATTTCTTCTTGGCTTCCTCCCACGTTATATTTTTCTCGGCTAGTTGTTTCCTTACTGAATCATCCCATGTCTTTCGAGGTCTTCCTCTTTTTCTATTTCCAATTCCTCCCAATCTTGCTTCCCATACCTGTTTTGGTATTCTGTCATTGTTCATCCTATTTAGGTGTCCAAACCATCTTAGCTGAGCTTGTTCTAGCTTGTTTTGAAGAGGTTGAACTTTTAAGGTCTTTCTAATGGTATGGTTTCTGATTTTATCTCGCCTCGTCTTTCCTACTACATTCCTTAAATACTTCATTTGTGCATCCACAACAAGTAAATTCTACCGTAAATACGAAATGCGAATCAAATTGGTTCTTCGGACAAACGGTCGGACGGAAAGACGGACGGACGTTATGCCAAAAACCACTTTTTTAGAATCAGGGATCGCCATAACGGATATTTCCGTCGAAATCTCGCTTTCGAATTTTTTCACGATTACAAAGTTTTCTATATACTACGTATTTGAGAAAGTAAAAATGATTCGTTGGTGTGATATTATTAACAGAATACCAACAAATTTGAACTAATAACACAATTAAGTTATTTCACTGTTCAGGGACAAAATCAGCACCAACATATTGTGCTCTATTATTTAATAAAACGGCACATTTTTTTCAGTAAACATTATATTTTACAAATTAAATTTTTCATACTAATACATCGTTTTAACCTCTTAACTGGGCATCATCAAATATACGAATTAAAAACAAATTAATAAAAAAATAAATTTACTGTCAAAAAAGCTGTTAAAAACTGCGTATCACCATGTGGAGGAAAAGAAACTATTCTACTCTCCTGAAGCAAACAAGGGACCATCCCATCAATTACGATCAAGAACCCTGAGACAGAGGAGGATTTAACATTTCAGCACACTCCTAAAGTAAGGATAAAAATGGTTTGTTCATGTTAATACTAACAGAATACCAACAAATTTGTATTAATGAAATACAAAAAAGTTATCTCACAGGTAAGTATTATTATANACAGAATACCAACAAATTTGTATTAATGAAATACAAAAAAGTTATCTCACAGGTAAGTATTATTATAAAATAGATTATTTGGAAAATATTGTTAACTCTAAATTCGAGATTAATTATTTTATAGACAGCCGCGCTTACTAACTAGACAGCCGTTGTATAAAATCCGCCCCTACCCGAAGGAAATTCCGGACGAGGATGTGGAAGGTCGGAATTATAAACTATACAGAACAGTTGGGGAAAGATCGGACTCAATGATACATTCTTACTGTTTAGTTAGAGAGGGCAATGTATGACCAACGCACTGTGGCCAGTGCTTGATCTATTGTGCTTCCCTAGAGAGAATGATGATCAGTGAATGAGAGTAATCAGAGAAAACCTGGCGCCATCCCCGCTTCGTCCGTCTTCCTTGGATCGAACAGGGTTTGAACCAGCGTCACCAGAGGTAGAAGAAGAGTACGCGAGGAACTACTCCATGGGTCGCATTTCGGGATACCCAAACATGTTTAAGGTTGTTGCGGCAAAGAAATGAGACACAAATACAAGGCAAATACCACAAATACCTTTATTAATTGTTCTTTCGAATAAAATCATCATTTGTCTTTCATAATTAAACAATTAGTAACTAAAAATAAAATTCAAAAGAGGGTCCGGATAAAGTGGATAGAGCATTATGGCAAAGTAATTAACAGTCTCAATGTCAGGAAACTTAAATAAATCAACATAATCTGAAGCAACCAAAACATTGTTATTAATTATCGAATATATAGATAATTATCGACTGACAGTTATCTTAATATCCCTTCCAGTGCCTTCAAAAGGTAAACATTCTTTGTGACACAATTGATAACACATCATATCGAATGCAATCTTCAATTGGATTTTCATCTTCTTCAATATTATTTCACCTCAAAAGCATTTTCAAATTTCTTAACTTTCTTTTTATTTTAGGTTATTTAGTGGTCTTTTTTGCTTTTTACTCAGTCTTTATGCGATTATGACCGAACTTTGGTATGGATACGTGGTGAACGACGAACGGATATTTTGAGAGTGGTAGGGAGTATGCGGACGAGTTTGTGCGGCCTTTCCCCATGTATGAATTGTAAACATGTAATATGCGTATGACTCCGTATTACATATGTGTGAATACAGAACCAACTGGCCCACGAAATTTTTAATTTGTCTTTAAAACTTGTAACTGATGATCACTGGTACAGACATTGAAACGTTACATCAATGGGATTTTGTGAAATGTAGTGACTCTTAAAAAATAGTGTCGTATCTAAACTGACGAATAAACAAGATATTTTGCTATAATCCAATTTTACATTAATTAACAAAAAATATAAGGAATATTTCGACTATGAAATAATCCTGCAAACAATTTCAAACGATTATTCTTCCTGGAATGGAATGCGCTAAGTTTAATATGCACTTAGAAAGATGTATGTAATTATGCTCTCGAAGAGAGAAAAAAAAAGAAATGTAACTGACCTTAAAAAAAAAAAACTATTACAAGTCATATATCTGCAGTTAGGAATTTACCAATCGTTTAAATACGTCTAGTAATGAGCCCCGCGTCACTATAGTGAAAACAACATTTCAGAATCAATAAGTTCAGATGATTTAGGTTATTGTATTTTCCTGACTTAACCTGTATTAACCGCTTTTATCTTCATCTCATACAAGACATATACCTTTTCGATCCTTATTTAGCAGAATATAGCGTGACATGTCGGGAGTAGGAAAGCATAACTCCCTCAAATTACATACAAATCAATTATTAAACGTTCATTCTATTCTTCTACGAAAATTAGTATATAGGGTATTGTTCAGATGCTTTTTGAATCTGTCCATACAAATTTTAAACAAAATTGAAAAAATATTAATAACGTGTCCTTTCAACACAATGGATAAAAGACATAATTTCAATGGAAACACGGCACAAGGGAATTCAATTTGCTTTTATTTTCAATGTATAATACAAGTGCAACCTGAATGGTTCTTGCTCTGTAGTAATTGATTCTGCATTTCATAATTATTTCTCACAATACATTCTATAATTTCAATTATTTTTTCTCAATAAGGAATACAATTACAAGAAGTAAAAGATTTCGTCATTCTGTCATTATTTATTTATGAAAAAGGTATTTTGCGTCAATAAATAATGAAATATGACGAAATCTTTTACTTCTTGTAATGTACATCAATCTGTATACTTCAGACCAATTCCTCCAAGGAATACATTTGTTAAAATGACCAATCTTTATCCAGAAAATGGGTTATTGATTAGTTCCAATCTTTGGTAGAGTTTATATTTTGCAAATATATTAATGTAAGTTCTATATTGAAAGTCTAGCTTAACTGACGTTAGCTTATATAGTTTGACCATTTCAAATCGTAATGATGCCCTTAACTCATATAGGAGAATTATTCTGTTCTTCTCTAACAATTCTAACATTTTGGAGTCATCTTGCCTACTCACTTAGTCCTTCATAAAGAAATGTATGGAATTTCACATAGTTTGAAATATTTAACGGAAATCAATATTTTACAAGAACATAATTTGGATTTTATTCTAAAGTCCGTTTCAATGACAATTGCAATAATTGTAAATTAAATTTAGGAACTGTATTTAGTCTCTTTCATTTTCTTTGTAAATTACGATAAACATATCTCTGTCATTACTGAAAACAAAACCCTTTTCTTATTAAATATTTTATTTAAGTATTGCCTTGTTACATACTTCATCTTTGTTGACATCCTCTCTTCCAAAGAACTCTTCTCGTCCTTCCTGGATTTATTCTCCATCTCTCTTTGTCCTCCATATACACTTTTATTTATTCGTACTGTGCTTCATAGCCGATTCTACCTTACTTATTTCTAGGGGTTCCCAAAAACGAATGTGTATACAAGGGGTGAATTAGGGGATAAGTGAAGTGCTAGAGAAACGGCAGTACACCGAGAAACTCCGTCACAGCAATGTCTATCACAAATTCCACTTGGATCAACACAGGTTGAAGGCGTTTGTATTAACCCCTACTCGTTTTTATTATCTTAGCTCGTCCAGCATATTTTCTCACCTCGTTATGATTCGTTATCTTCTTATTTCGTTTTCTAAATTACACCTCAGTATCACTCCGAGTTTGCCAAATAATGTTTGAAGATAAACTTTAAATAATTTGGACAGAAACGAGGATGAAATTTGAAAATTTCTCGATCACACCCTTTCTCAATACATAATTAACTCTTGTGCTCTTAAATGGAACTAAAGTTCAATGTCATAACTGATTTCTCATAACATTATAAATCAACAGCAGTTTAAGGTTTTTTCACCGCCTATCACACCCTTTTTAATGTTTGACTGTTTCCTGTTCTCAATAACAAAGAAAACTCGATGTATCCAATGTTCTCTCATACCATTCGCACTCATTACCCGTTCATTAATATACTGAATAAGGCAGACTCACCAACTTCTATATGGTTAATATATTCAACTGCAACGATATAATTAGCATACCTCGTCTGGTAAATATTTTGTTCGAAATCTATTATAATGATGAAATGGGAGCTACCTTAACCAAATTGGTCTGCTAGTTTATCAACACGCTGAAAACGCTTCACCGGTACCAATGATTTAAACTTATTCTCACAACCATCCTATGCGAACTAATTTTCGAAGAATCTCACATGTGTATTCCTTTCCGTGTTCTTTTGATGTCCTGTGTCACGGACCGATAAAAGCACCTTTCTTCCGTCTCAACGAGTAAAACACCTCTCAGCCACATGCGAGGACGTAATCTCAAAGACGTGACCGATTGGGAAAGACGAAGAAAGAAGAAGAGTGTTCCTCAAGTGACCTTTTTCTGTGCAACGGAATGAATGAGGGTTAACACACCGACATTGGGAGAAGAACGAGTCTGGTGTCAAAGGAATACGTGCTCTCGGGAGGACTCACGGAAAATGCACGGTCAGCGCGAAAAGTTTGGAATAAAGAAAGGATGCTTAGGAGGACCTACAGTAAGGGAACTGAGAAAAAGTATTCCAAGTAAAGGAAGAAGGGAGAAGATTAATTGAGATCTGGAAGGAGTTTTGTATCATTAAATTGCAAAACATTTTTTAAAAACCGGAAGCAATAGGGGGAACTTTTGGGAGAAGAGTGTTTGGTTGGGTGAGAAGGGAGGGGGAGGTTACAAACTGACAGAAACACTTTTACTGGGATGTGCACTCACTGGCATGGAGTCAAAGAGGTCATTCACACGAAAAAAAAATTAGAGTATCATTTGACATGCAATAACATAGGTCTTACCTCTGTTTTATTCCAGAAACATGCTGCATAAAATAATATTTCACAAAAGATACCGAATGTTGTGCACCTTTTCGTATTTAATCTCAAAGAAGTTCAATTAATAAATAAACATTTCACGTTACGATAAAATGACATTTGTTGTATTTAAGAAATAAAATAGTTGCATTAAATTTATTTTTCGATTGTTTACGTCCTTAGATCACTCACCGCTTGCAAGGGATATATTATTAACAATTACTTCTTAATACTATGGTTGAATTTAAAATTGTTTGCATTTACACAAATCAAAATTTACGAAATGAAGAGCCAAAATCCTTATGATATAGATAACATTACTCAGCTTACGTATTTACAATACAACCGACATATATAATTTATATTTTTGTGTTAGTAGCATATCTTCGCGTGCAATTACGGAAATATTTCATAAGGGATAAAAAATATAGTTTGTGACTCTTGCACAAACTTGTTAAAACGATTAATGTACTGTTGACCTCTGTATTACCCAAAAGAATACCACACACCTCAACTATATAAAAGTCTTGAGGTAATAGAATACATCGGTACCTAATTATCAATTTCTTAAAGTAAGTGAGGCCAATAAAGAAATCAACATCATTTGATGCACTGAATTATATTGAATCTTTTCAATTTGTTCTCGGGTAGCAAATGCGTACAGTTCATGCGACAAATAAAAAAGTAAGTGACTCAGGTATGAAAATTTGATAAGTCCATTAGGAAAATAATGTCTCATGTGAAATTTATGAAAGGCTTATTCTCTTTACTCCTCGAACCCTTCATTTGTTGCACTCAATATTAAATTTTACGGCAAGTAATGGTAGTTGATCAATTCAACCAGGTTTAATTGTAACCGTATGTGGTTTTCGTAGTTTGGAATACTATAGTTAATTGTAATCCACAACTCTTTTTTTGTAAAAAAAAAAGGTTTGTGGGAGATTTTAGTACAAATATGATTCACTGGATATATTTCATAAAGCTATTAACCATTTGTTGAAAATTTATGAGCGATGTAAAAGGCAAGCACCCCTGCGTCATAAAGGTTCTTCGATAACGACCCGTCGTTGCATGGGGTAGTTATTCACACCTGGTGGCAGATGATGCTTCTTTTGAATTCTGTTTACTCCACATGGTTTAGCTGGTACCAAAGGCATTGCTTCCTTACATAAGCTACAGATAAGGAAATCGATTAAATGTTCACTGAACATATGCTCCTGATACGTGCTTTTTTATTAACTCAATTGAGCGACGAGTTGTAAGATTCACATTAAGTATTGTTCGTAATAATGTTTCTAATGTTCAGAAGAAAATATCTTCTTGCATAGTTTGGAATTTTTTTATGAAGAAAATTTAATGACGGCTCAGTATCTGCCCTTAATGCTGGTGCTCACCAACATGGAGAATTAGGTTAGATTGTAACGGGGCTAGATTGCTTTTTAACTGGAGACTTTCTATGTTAACATGGACACATTTCACTATAAAATTTATTTATAGAGATCATAAGAGTCTGATTAAATGATAACTTCTGACCTGGTGAATAGACTGAGCCGCGAATCGAACCCGGAACGCGTACCCCGAAAGACCATGGAACTCTTTGTGGAAATGATGTATAATTTTGGAAGGCGAACGAGACGTGTAGTAGTTAACACCTCTGTTAATTAGGAGTCCTGGGTTCGATTTCCGACTCCTTGCCATTTTTCCCTTCCGAAAGTTTCCACGTATCTTTTCCACGTGTAATATTCGGAAGAAATATATGCATTGTGGTGAAACGTTGAAATTTGAAAATGACACCAAATGCGATATCCTCATGTCATTAGGATGACAGGTCCTCATGATGGAATATTTGATGAAGCTTTATAACTACCGGAAAATTCAGTTTGTCGGACTGTATATGGTTTTGGAGCGTATTATTAATTCAAATGTTATGTAAATTTATTTTCACATATCATGAGGAAATACAAAAGTAATACTCTTCATCTGGTGTGACTCGGGAATAACTGCTAATCAATAAATGATAAAATTCGGTTGAATGGAAAAATGCATTTATTTCAGATACATAATTTAACATTTTTCTGCAAGTACGCGTTTTTTAATTAATAAAGAAACAGAACTCCATGAAGCAACCCGTCCTGGCCCGGGTTTTTCTCCGGTTTTCCTTGAGTTTTCTATAGGCGGGAATATCATTTAATACTTTTATTAATCTCGAATTTTGACTGCACATCCTATCTACGACTCATTTTGGAATAATAAATTGGTAACTGTACATATTTGATTAAAAAATGAATTTACGTTTTAAATCTGCCACTGCCCTTGCGTCCTTGATTGGAATTGATGGTATGGTCCCTTGTTTGTTTCCGGAGAGTAACTAAGTTTATTATCCCCCACGTAGTCATATGCAGTTTGCAATTGCTTTTTTACAATAAAGTTTATTTATTTATTTATTTATCAGAACTTAATCACGTGAATGTGACTGAAAATCGTTCACCAACGTTTTTGTGGCATTCGAACGCGATGAACAGATAAGCGCATAGTTCTTGAAAGGAAGAAAAGAAGAAGATGTAAGTGCTTCTGTCCGTAACTGATAATTGTACGAAACATTTTTTCAGTGAAACTAGGTCAAATGAAGAATGGCAAATAGTCCCTATTTTTGGGCTCACATTCAAACAGTTGTGGCATCCCACTATCATATTAATAGGTTCTTTCACCAGTGCGATAGTATAACTATTTTCACATTAAACTTCTACAGCTATTATGTTGAAATTGTAACAATTCCCTTGTCGTAAAAAAGGAAACTTTATCGATCACGTTCGCAAAATTACAAAACTATATGCTACCACTTATTGAATAGACATGTATTTAACATTTCTGAAGACTTTCTAACTGCAATTTTTTATTCTATAATGAATTTATCTTCAGACTTTCTATTACGAATATTTCAATCTCAAGTATAGAAACTGGAACTAACCCGACGATGAAAGGCATAATGGAAAGAAAAGGAAAAAGAAGAAGAGTATACAAACTCAACGTTTCGAGTTTTGCGCAATGGGTGTTAAGAGTTCTGCCGAATTCTCTTAACACCCATCTCATCGGTCAGACCAGACTCTACGGTCTCTGCGGAATTCTTTTGCCCTCATTCTCTTCCCGGCCTGCTGCCCACGCCACCGCTACGCAAGACTCGTCATGCGCTCCGGATGTAGTGCTGTCTCGTCGCCGGACGCTCGTCACACTCTGGGTGAGTTGGGTAAATAAAAGCTATGCCTGTCACTACTGAGAGTGAGGTTGTATTTACACTTCCATATCCTTCTCTCTAGTTCTTTAAGATTAGTGCATCTCCCATTAAAGTCGGACGACACAGGTTCTCCCCCTCTAAACGTGGGAAGCCGCCGTCGCATACGACAATTGCGTCTTATGGAGGAAACACATACTTTTTAAAGAAATACCAAGTTTTAAATCACGAAAGTGATGTAAATTTACTTAAGATTTACAGTAAATATTTCGTAGTAATTTTTACATCACTTGAATCTTAAGGTCACCGGATTTTTGAGAAAGATATTTTACTTTTTTTTCTAGGTGGGATGAATAAATCACGAAACCATTGTGCTCGGTCGCCATACATTTACATGCTCTTAAGCATTTTAAACAAGTCAAGCGAGTTCCTGATTAATGTTTATTTTATACCATTAACTGATAGATACAAATTAAATCATGTTTTTTCTTCGTTATTATTCATATTGTTGTGTTTTAAAAAGTTTAGAATAATAATAAAGAAAATAATTTAATATCTCTGTGATTTGACTAATTGGAAGCGCTGGCTTCTCCTTAAGGTGGGACAAGCACTGCGTATTAGACAAATCACTGAAATGTATAATTGTTTTCTTTATTCTTATTGTAATTGATTCATAACACAATATTATGAACATAGAAATCTCTTAGATTGCGGTGAACCTCACCGCCAGGTAACAGATTAATCATGTTACGTCGAATGAAAATGGGAGACGGGACCGGGGTTCGAACCCGGGACCTTGAGCTCTGCGCGCTCATGCGCCTACCGACTGCGCCATCCGGGATCGTCTACCATTCTCATTCAACTTGTGAAACCCAAAGATTTCTATGTTTGTGAACCAGAAATGGAAAAATACTACCCAAATAAAGTACTTCCTAAGGGAGTCGCCTCAGATGCGGAGTTTAGTCTCTACGAGACCACCTCAGAGGTCTTTGGGTTTCACAAGTTGAATGAGAATGGTAGACGGGCCCGGATGGCGCAGTCGGTAGGCGCATGAGCGCGCAGAGCTCATGGTCCCGGGTTCGAACCCCGGTCCCGTCTCCCATTTTCATTCGACGTAACATGATTAACAATATTATGAACTATATTGATTAAAAAACATTATTTAACATTAACATTAACAGTTAATAAAATAGCACAAACAATATTCAGGAACTCATTTGAGTCGTTAAAGAAACACTTGAGAACGTAACAACATGGCGGCCGAGCACAACGGTTTCGTGATATGCGTCTCACCTCGGAAAAAATTAAATACTTTTCTCTGATATCCGGTGACCAGTAGATGAATGTGATGTAAAAATATCACGGAAAATTTACTACAAATCAAAGTAAAATTTCATCACTTTCGTGATTTTCAAGGTGTTATTTTGAAAATATGTGCTTTCTCCATATTGCGAAATGTATTTCACCAACAATTATAATTGTAATTATCTCATTTACATGGCCGGTGCGGTTTGTTTTTCAAGTTGAAATCGCAATACGTACATATTTATTTGTTTATTTACGCCGATTTCAGATATTTTAGTGATCTCATTCCACCTACGCTAGTACTACCTTAAGGTAAACGAGATTTTGTAATTAGTTTCTCAAACCCATGCGATTGTGTCTTCCTAACGTGAAGTGTTTCTAGCATGTAAATACGGCGTATTCACGTTGTTGAGCTAATAACTACTCGTTAGTTGAGTGCGTTAACGCGTGCGAGTGGTGCGCTCTGCGTGTCCTGGTGACGTTCCAGCGTGACGCATTTACGACTCAACATGTCCCCCTTGTTCACGCAATGTTTCATTTACAGCAACACGTCGCTCTCCATCCGGCTCCATGTTTACCACTGCTACCCATATTTATGAAATTGAATCGGATATGACGTAAGTTTCGTCGCCAAAATGCTGCTCGAACAGTACAGGATTGGATTGAAGATAAAACAATGATTGAAATTGATTGAGAAGGGTTCTGCGGTCATATCGATGGGTGTATAGCTGTCCAGGTGACGTCGTGTCTATCGATTGAAGTCTGACGTTTCGACCATCGTTCTGTGTTTTTTTCTGGGAGTAATGTATCTTTTAATCTTCCTTTGATATATTCAACACCTTTAAAATGTTTTAATATTTGTAACTCGTGTCACATTGACAGAACTCTTTATATTTCTTTAAAATATATCACTGAATTCAATCCCGAAAAAAGATATGTCTTAATTTATTTCTTAATGCAATATAGAATGAATGAATAGAGAATATATAGAGTGAATACTGAAGTAAATGGGGTGTACGTATACACTATCATTTTTTGTTTTTAGTATTCACTCGATTCCGTTGATTTTTATTTCTTCCTACTGATTTTTTATTATTCTAATCTAAACACTGAAATTACGCGGGAGCAGTATCGTTTTGACAGCGTTACCCCAGGCACACAAAGCAAAAACTATTTTAACTATTTTAAACTATTTTAAACTTTTCTAACTTTTAAACATTTCTCTAAAAACTTTCCGGTTTCTCGAAACATGAAAAGTTTACAGATATCATAATTAATTGAAGACATTTTTAATAACTGTAAACCCTATATTTTAAAACTGAAATAACTAGTCGTTATTCAGTACTTTTTTGCAGTGAGGGGGAGAGTTCAACATTTCTCATTTCCCAAATGGAGAGTACAGAATTTGTAGACCGAGGTTTCTTTGGCATCATTCTTAAATAAATAGGGACCTGATTTCAGTAAAGTCAAAACTGAAAACACATGGAATACCATAAAATGTAACAAAATTTATATACCAAAATAATATTAAACCTAATACATACGAAAGAATACTCAATGTTTTAAGAGACGAGCACTTACCGACAAAAGAATTGTACTATCAAACCAGATTAGCCTAATATTGATGATGATATCTATCGCAGAGAGAATCTATCGAAACTTTCTGAAGTCGTAATTCAAACATCAGCCCCGTCGGTGGCTCACGGAGCTAGCATGCTTGCTCTTCACCGAAACACTCCAGATTGGATTCCCGGAGATTTTATTTCAATGTCCCAGTTCATATAGCTGTGACAACTGAAAAGCAATCCTTCCTTCTTCTATCCACCTCCTACTGCTCCTAATATCAATAACGCTAAGTATTACTAACAACTCCTACTAACACCTCCGCGTGGGCCAAGTTGTTGGTAAACCCAACTAAGCGACCCACCTATACTAATACCATTCTACCCTCCTACCTCCTATCGCTCGATGTTGATAAGCTTCAATAGCACTTAGCTACATTTCTCATTTACAAATACAACAATATAAAAAAATCAAATAACAGGCCACGACGACTGCACCAAGAGACACATTTTTAATGCTTTAATGTATTGTATACGAATATAAGAAGTATGAGAGCTAATTTTGATAACTTTATATTAGGACAAATTAAGAATAAAATTCACTTTATTGAACTAAGAGATTTGGATAGGTAGTGACGAAGTACACATTTATAAGATTCCAAACTATTAAAGTTTCGTATGTTGTAATGATAAATATAGAGCTGGAGGTATAATTTGTTTTGTAGAAGAGGATATGAAGATAAATGAAATTACCATAAAAATGAAAACACAGATAGTATTTTTTTCAAAGCTAAGGTAAGCGATATGTATTTTAGTGTGTTTTGTATATATAGGTTACATGAATTTTCTGAAAATGATTATGTTCAAGAGCTAACAAATGTTTTACCAGAAGTCAAGTGTAACGCCATTTATATCGGAGATAATATAAATATCTTTCAAAATACAATTCATAACCAATCATACATTAGTTTATTGAATAACAATGGTTATTTTTCACTAATCAATGTTTCAACAAGAAGTACATGTAGCTGCATTAACCACATTTTCATTAAGCATCGTGAGCTAAAATCACTTTAAAGTGCTGTCTTTGACCTCACTGTTTTCTAGGTTTAAGGTATGAATGTGATACAAGAACTAATGCAATTATTAAGAGATCTAATGAGACGCGCGATAAATATTTTATAGATATAGAAATGGTTAAAGAAAAGCTAAAGGATGAAAAGTATTGACGTCAATGAGAATGTTACGAGGTATTTCATATTATCTTATCGGATACAGTAATTTTTTGTAGAAAAAGAGTAGTTATTCAATCAAAAAATCAAAAATCTAGGGTAATTAGTATCTGGATAACAAATGTAATTATTAAAAAACTTAATAGGAAAAAAAGATTTATAATATACATAAGAAGATGCCATACAACATAAAATTTAAAAATTATTATGAACAGTTTTCCTATAAATTAAAGATAGAAATTGACCTATTGAAAAATCAATACTANAGCACAACAATGGAAAATTATAAATAATATAATCGGTTCAAACAATAAAAGAAGTGTAGAGAAAATTGAATTGGATGATGGATCGGTAATGATGTAGCGCGAAAGTTAAACGAAAATTTTATCAATGTGCAGACAGATAATGAGATACCGTTACAATGCCAGACGCAACGAAAAGGTAACAGCTGTCAACTGGAAAGCTAAACATTAGCTTGCGTGAACTCATTTTTCATCATGCCGGCTACAGAACTGGAATTTTTGGCAACTATTAAACAATTGAAAAGTAAAAAAATTCTAGTTTTGACTCGCATTGATTATGGACATTCCGTGCATGTAACTCCTATATTGACACATATAATTAATTTGAGTTTTAGCTCTGGTATCTTTCCAGAGAAATTAAAATTAAGTACAATA
The DNA here is from genome assembly GCA_002313205.1 of Laupala kohalensis. Taxonomy (NCBI): domain Eukaryota; kingdom Metazoa; phylum Arthropoda; class Insecta; order Orthoptera; family Trigonidiidae; genus Laupala; species Laupala kohalensis. The sequence goes on from NNCF01127184.1 coordinate 35,589, forward strand.
CTACCAATCTATAAATAAGGGAACTCCATAAAGTTAGATAACCTAAAACTTATCAGTTTACAATCGTTTTCCAAAAAAAATTGAAAAAATAATGAAAATACAACTTCTTAATTGTCTTCAGAAAATTAACTTCCTTAGTGAATATCAATATGGTTTTCGGAAAAAAAATCGACTGAAGACGCTATAAACAACGTGACAGAAGATATTTAACGCTTTAACGAAAACCAGAAATCTACTGGATTATTTATTGACTTCCGGAAAGAATTCGATTTGGTTAACCATGTCATATTAATTAAAAAAATAGAAAAGACAGGAAAAAGGGGACTCGCTTTGAGTTATATTGAGAGTTTTCTACATAACAGAGTACAGCAAGTACATATTAAAGGGTATGTGAGTACTCCCTTGAAAGTCAAAACTGGAGTTCCTCAAGGATCTGTTTTATCGGCCACCTTATTTTTTGATTTTATCAATGATTTACTAGAAAAAAAAATTGGGGTAGAATAAATGCTTTTCCAGACGACATTGCGCTCTTTTTCTTATCAAAGGTATATTAATATTATATGAACATATAAATGACGTCTTAAATACTAAAAAAACTGGTGTATTCAGAATGTCATGCAAGTGAATTTTCGAAATCCAAATACATCGACTTTGGCTTTAAAGAATTTAGCTTTGCAGGACCTATAAAATATCATTTAAAAACTTTTACCACAAATGCATGTAACTGTCAATGTATAGAAAAAGTTAATAGTTTTAAATACCTTGATGTAACTATGGATAACAAATTGTCTTGGGAAAACCACATCTGAGATTAATTAATTAATTTATTTATTTACTTAATTAATTGATTTAAACCACATAATAAATTATATCGTCAATAAGGATTTTTTACTATCTGCGCAACGTTTGTGATACTGACCTAATGCGTAAATTGTATTATGCATTAATTCATTCTAGATTCATGTATGCTATCAACTGTTGGGGATGTTACGTATAAAAATCTAATTAAGAAGTTAAAAACAACACAAAATCACTTTGTTCGTATTACGTTATTTGAAAATAAACGAGTGAATGCTTTTCCCATTGTATGTAGAATTAAACATTTTGCACGTTAACAATTTGTTCGGATTTGAAGTTTTAAGAATTTTTTACATAAGAAGCGGAAATGTAGGAACAAATGATTTATTATACAAAACACGAAATACAGAAAATAGTTTTCAGAACACCTAAACCAAAAAACGAATTGTTTGCTCAATCCCTCCAGTACAGAGGACCTAAGTTGTTTAATCAGTTGCCTTACGAAATTAAATCCTGCAATAAGCTGAAACAATATAGTAAAACGTTAAAGTCTTCGCTATTAAGGACATCTGATATTAACTACTTAAGCAAGGTAATGAGTTAAATATATTAATATATTACAAATAATCATTTAAAATAAATTTTTCTATCATGTACACTAATTATAAATTAATTTGACTTGAATTGTCATCTCATTATTGCAGCAGTGAATGGAAGCACGTTTATATCTGTATTCTATTTATACACATAAGTTGTATAGAAGAAATATTTTGTTTCTTTGTTTTTCTCAGACTATAAATTAATATTATTCTTAGTTATTCCTAAATTAATTAATTAAAAAATGTCTTGTAGTTACTCTTTATCGGTGAATTATTCAAGAAATTATGGTTTTGTTAATTATTCTAATAGATTGAAGTAAATTCCCGTGCAGACGCCACAGGTAGTGGCCTGCAAAGAAATTCACTGGTGAACCGAACTCATTTTTTTGTTGCCATACAATTATATTTTATTCGTGTAACTGACCTACTACTGCATATTGGTGAGTGTTCCTGGAAGTTTAGTATCTCCTTTTGTAAATGTGATGAAGGAAATAAATTATTACTATTATATTTTAAAGAATAAATTCACAGTTTCAAAACAATTTTTTTTCTATCCAAAGTTTAGCATTACGCGTACCAGCATAAAAAAGCACTGCGTTTGTGGAAGTTGACCTTGAGGAAAACGAGACGTGCGTGCATAGTAAACACAATAATCGTGCAGTATCCTCCGGGTGGCCCATGCGATTGTTGGATAAAAGATTTCTCCCTGCACCTGACGCAGGCAATGGAGTGTGTGCGGAGCTCTCAGGCAGAGTGGCTAGAGCCGTGGCGTCACTCCACTCTTCAACGCTGACAGAGCGTGCACTTCGATGTATCACGAAGCAGCACGAAGGAGGAGAGAGCGAAAAGGAGAAAGAGGGGAAAAAAGGGGAACAAAATTAAACAAATACTCTCGTGCTGGTATAATAAAAAGAGAACTACATTTTCAAAAAGTTATATCTTCTAGAGAGTTTTGTTCCAACAAATCACTGAATGAATATCCAAACTTCGAAGCCCCTCCTCAGGAGGTAGTGTTGTCGCTTCTCACCAAGTCATCCCGGGTTCGATTCCCGATGGGGCCAGAAAATTTGTAGCTTTTCACATTAATGTCCCAGTTCACGCAACTGTGACTACTCAAAAGTCAACCTACCTTCCTTCCTCTATCCAGCTCCTAGTATCAATAACTAACCCCTCCATGTGGTAAACCCAGTTAAGCGGTCCACCTACTAACATTGACCTACCCAACTCCTAACTCCTATCGCTCCATGTAGGTAAGGTTCACATAGCACACTACATTTCCCATTTACAAAACTTCAAAAAGGTACTCATACAAACTGTTTTTACGAACAATTTTTAATATTTCAATCACGGCAGATCCAAGGGAGGGGCGATGGATAGGTAATGTAATCACGGTGATGTTCAGGGTTCTATGTATTCACGTAAATCAAATTACAAAAATATCTAACGAGTTGAACGCCCTGCTTCATGTGTTTTACAAAGTCAAGTAAAATTCCTGCGGAAGGGGGAGAAACTATCTGGGGTGGGCTGGGGAGTTGACAAAGTGTCGCCCCCTCCTCAAGATCACTTGCTGGATACGCCCCAGACTTCAATGAATATTACCACCAGAAGCTGTCGATATTGAATATTGAAGTGTTTACCAAAAGTATTCTATCATCAGAAAACAGTATATTAATAAAAATACACTTTATCGATTTCAGACTAAATTATTTTTAAAATTGCACGAATTTAATCATGTATTTGTGGAGAATACCGTATTTATAGTTTCGGATTTATGTTTTAAAAGCAGTTAAGTTAATGTACTATAAAAGAATCATGTGCATGGTCATAATGTAGAGCAATTTTCTGGCTTAGTGTTTTTAGACTGTGATGAGGTTTAGTTAAAGTAGTTTTACGAACAATTTAAACTTGTTTGTGAAGTACGTTTTTGATAATAAAATCAATTAGGACGACATATTCTTTATAATGAAAACGAGTATACTAGCCTTTAAAAATGATTCATGATTTCGTGATCGAATTTTTTGAGTCAAGAATACTTTCTGAATGCTGCGAAAATTATATGATACGTTTTTGCCCACTTTAAATTATAAAAAGTTCAACAGTAATATAACAACAAAAACTCCGTGTGTAGTATCGCTTGAGTAATATACTTCTCAGCAATAGGGCATTACAACAGATGTGGCTAGGTCACTGCAAAAAGTCATTCATGATGGATTATATGTCCTAATATACAGAATAGTTTCGATCTTCATGCTTTTGTTTGTCGATATCCCAAGTATTTAATTATTTGAGACGCTGTGTCTCCCTGGTTGACGGTTCCAATTCCATTTTTGTATTGGTTTAAAGAAAGAAGGAAAGAAGGAAAGAAGGAAAGAAGGAAAGAAGGAAAGAAGGAAAGAAGGAAAGAAGGAAAGAAGGAAAGAAGGAAAGAAGGAAAGAAGGAAAGAAGGAAAGAAGGAAAGAAGGAAAGAAGGAAAGAAGGAAAGAAGGAAAGAAGGAAAGAAGGAAAGAAGGAAAGAAGGAAAGAAGGAAAGAAGGAAAGAAGGAAAGAAGGAAAGAAGGAAAGAAGGAAAGAAGGAAAGAAGGAAAGAAGGAAAGAAGGAAAGAAGGAAAGAAGGAAAGAAGGAAAGAAGGAAAGAAGGAAAGAAGGAAANNAGAAGGAAGGAAAGAAAGAAAGAGAGAAAGAAAGAAAGAAAGAGAGAAAGAAAGAAAGAAAAAGTCACAAGACAAAATACAAATGTCTGCTCCATCCAAGGTTTATTTGCTGAAGAAAAACAAACCAAGTAATTAGCTGCATAAATCATCATAATACTTCTATTTTCAAGTTAGTCAAAAGAGAATTGAATTCTTAGCTAACTTTAAAATTACGCGTATAACGAAGTGAAATATGAAGTAAATGTAAACAACAATTATGAAATTTAAAAACAATGTAAATTTTTGAACATTTATTTTGTTGACACAACTTGACAATTTTATACATTTCTTTACATTTAACACTTCATAGTTATATTTATTCTATTATGAAAAATTAATCTGGTTCTAAATATTATTAAAGTTTTCTGTTCTGTACAATGGATGGTTTATGTTAGAGGTACCCCAGGAATGTTCTGCAGATCAAATCTTAATTCTTATATGTTTGGGAACTACTAGCTTGAATATGAGTAGGGCAAAAAACGACATATTTGAATTTTATGGTCCTTTTCATTTTGTACACTATCACACATGTGTACAATGTACTCGGGAAAGAAATATGTACTCGGAGTGAGACGAAATAAAAAAAACTGAGTAGGATTCTCTATTTCAGTCCAATTAGCAATGAAGTAGAGGTGTTGCTAAATAGCATCGTCAATAATACGATTGGTGGAATACATAACTAGGTTATCAGCAAAGAGTAAAAGTGAGGTGTTGGGGTTTACGTTGTGGGTAAATATGGTAAATAGAGTGGGGCGATAACTGAACCCTGTGGAACACCTGAGAGAATGATTTTGGGTAATCATAGGGAGTTTGGTGAACGGTTTGAGAGTGAGCGTTTATGAAGAAGATTTTCTACTATGCGAGTTATGTATTGTGGAGTTTCTATCTCGGTGGGCTTATCGAGTAAAGCAACATCTTAATCCTCTATCTCAACATATTTCACGCTCTTTTCCAAAGTTCTCGTTTCTTCGAACACTATACTTTTCCATCTTAGCTTATTCCCCGATTCTGCGGTCGTATATATGAATCGCGTGGCGTATAGACGTTTTTTAGGAGGTTCAATGTTACGTGACAAGAATTTACAGTGTCTAATCCACTTGCTGAAAACGTTCGATCCGTGTGAATTTGCAAGTTGTGCCTGTCACTTTCACTCCACAACGTGAGAACTCTATCTGACACGTGATCGTATCACTTCAAGGGCCTGTCTAAAGCTTTCAGATAAAGAAATAGAATTGTGAAGATTTTTCACCGGGACTATATTTACCTGCGTCGAGAAAGATAAGATCACGAATTCATTTCACGGTATGTAATTTAAAATCTTTCACAGGGGAGACATTTTTCTCGGAGTAATACATATCTATGTTTTTCCTAAACCTCAGTAAACTTAGACAAAGTTATGTCATTTTTATTATGTTGGTACTCGAGCTATTCATCTCATTTAATCAAACTACACATATTAACATTATGATATTATTAATTTTTTTATAGTCAATAAGACTGAGGTACTCAACAACTTTTTGACTTCTAATAATCTTATAATCTTGCAACACCGTTTAGTCTCATCGGTTGACTCTCTTAATTCGACTAAGTTAAGTTCGCTTTATATTTAATTGGGTTCGTTATATTCTTCAAATAGTTCAAATTTTAGTCCTTTCCGAAATTTCTCCAATCTGTCGTAATTTACAAACTGTTTTTTAAATAATTTTATTTTATAAACTACCAGGTTAAACTAATATATTTATTTACTCTCTCTTATGCACAAAATTAGCATTACTGATAAATTTCATTGTATTTCTTCCACCTCAAAATATCATATTTCCCAGAATAGTGTTAAATTTCATAGAAACTTGGTTTTCCATCCCTTATCAAAAATGCACTGATTACTAAAACATACTAAAATTATTAATATTAAAGATAACTTATTTGTGACGTTTTCAGTACCAGATCTAGCCCAGGTTTTCATGGGGAGGTTCTTTGCTTGTTTCTGGAGGGGAAATTAGTAAATAGTGTTTGATGTAGTAATGAGAAGTTTTTAACTTTTTTTGCAATATAATGAAAAAATGTTGAAAAGTTGACCAATTTCGATGGTTAAAAATGTAGCGTCCGGTTAAAGGGACATCAGAAATTCGTTACAAATGCTCTAATTACATTCTTTGGAACCTACCTTAATATGAGAGTGAAATGAGAATTAGAGAATACAACCAAGATAAACTTTATACAAAAGATTTCAAGATTCGTGAGTATTAATGCAAACGAAATATACTCAGTCTACAGTAGCTCAAGAGTATTCTGTAACATATTCTAAAAGTAAAAGACAAGTAATATCGGACTGAACTCAACTGAAGTCGTCAGTACAACTTGTTTGTCCGAGGCAACAGAAAAGTTAATAATGTGTCATGCTAATGCTTGCCATTAAAATTTCAATATAAATGAATAAAAATATCTTCACAAAAACGTCTATTCTAACTTTTGAACCGGTCTGCCTAAAGGAACTATCAAGATAACTGTTGTACTTTTTCATACTTATTTGAGGACGCAAATATTATTGACAAACTTATACTACACCGAAAAATCACAGAAACTGTCTCTGTGACATAATTCAATAGCTTTGGAATCAGGATTATACAGAATTTCGTAACATCTCGTGAATTATATTCAGCAAGAAGTAATGAATTGGATTTATCCCTGGTGTGACCACGGATTCCGTGGCAACGTTTACGAGAGTTTGATGATTACCTCGAAGGCATTCTCACCGCAATACCAGGAATATGTTGCGGAGTGCGAATCGCTTCCCATTGGTCGCCGTGTGACGGGCTACAACGATATTCACTTCCCGCATTGACCAATCCACAGCAGAACATTGAGTTGGCAGAGAGGGGGATTCACTGGAAACTACATAGGGTGGAAGAGCTGTATCTCAGGGCGGTGTGACCCTTATATGACCTCGGTAGAGTAACGTTAAAACTAATGTCCCATGTCCGAGCGCTGCAGTAATTCAATTATATGGGAGACGTTAACCTTCGTCTCATGCCAAACTCAGGATATGTCTTGGATAGTCCTATATCGTGGTATCCACCCTTGCACTATAATAAGAGGTGATCTGTGGTGTAGTAGTTATACTACGATTCATCAAATCTAAATGGGTTTTATTTATATGTAGAACAGAAAGAAAGATACACATATACACACATACTAACATATTTATATTTCAGCAGGGCTGAGGGCCCGTGCGCTACTAATTGTGCTTGATTGGAGTGGGCTGTGCATACTATACCCTGGAGTTTACTGTCAACGAATTTCTTGTTGCATTTACGAGTAATTCAAAACTAAATGATTATTGTATCAATAATGCCAAAATAAGTAAACAATATTTCGAAAAACAATGAGATAAAATATGACTTTGGGTGTATATACTGAAAGTTGTCTCGTTAACTAGTGGATGACTGCAACTAGAGTATTTGTTAATCACCGTTGGGAACTAATGACTTCCCAGGGAAGTAAAAAACATAATACCAACTTCAACGAAATAAACCAGCAACTGGCATTTAGGGAATCGTTCTGCATGTTTGTTATCATCTGTTATTTGGTAAGGTTAGTTGCAGATTACCTTCGTGTTTAAAGTAAATATAATGAAGTTGAAAGAGCTATAAGTGTGCTAAGATGTGACCGAGCGATGTCAGGAGCAAGCTACAAAATACAATTGGTGAGAGAGACAAAAATGTCTCCGAAATTGTTGGGAACATAATACAAATTACATAGTGAATAGCGTGGCTGGTGCATCTTAATAATTTACAATAGGTTTTATGGTAACGCTGTGACACAATTAAACTGTTCATGAGTACCGCTACAAATACAAGTGATAAAAATTGTCCACGCCATTAAAAAATCCATTAAATTTGTGTTTGTTGCGGTGGTCAGTGGCTTCAAACTTTTATATGAATAGTAGTATAGGGTGCTCACTTACTACCTCTGGTGAGACTGGTGGTTAAAACACCGATTCAATGTTCCTGTGATGGAACAGCTCTTCCGATGCAGATATTCGCGGGTCCTTCCCGTTTCTTCGGGCTTCGTTCCAGTACTACAACCAATCATCAAAATTTACTCCTCATCATTCATCTCAATGATCATTCGCATCTCCCCATTCACCTGTGTAACTTGATAAAGTATGCAGGGTAAGATAGGTGAGCAGCGATGGAACACCGTTTTTTGCAGTCGCCCCATGAAATTGCCGAATGAACATCCACATACATCATATAAATTAAAGCACAAATTTCCCCTAGATTTTTTGTCCCTTTTCCGCATAAGCGGGCGGAACAAATAACACAAATGAAATATCTTAAGTTATACCATTAAAATGTTTGTTACGATTCTCCAATCTTATATCTTTTCCTTTCCGAGAAAACAGCATTCAAAAATTACATCAAGAAAAGACGCTACTGGAGTCATTTATTTTAAAATTATGTAACCTGACCTCTTCATTCAAGGCAAATGAAATCACTGACGTTTCTGTTAAGTAATAAACACTAAACAAGTTCGTAGGGAATTCTTTGTGAGTTACGTAATGATCAATTCTATAATATCATGTACTATTCATAATTGTTCTGATGTTCTGTTTAAATAGTAAATGCTAAATATGAAATTGAGTGATAGTTGCATACAATTAGGGGGGAAAATATTATCTGCGTATATCAGGGTAAATAAAATTGTCTTGCTACATAAAAGTACGCATTCATATATTTCTCTGATTACAGCTTAGATTCATACAGAATATAGGCTGATCTAATATACTGTAATACGACTGCACCGAAAACATACGTAATAATTAGAAGATATTCATAAAATAAATCATGTCATTAGATAAAGTTTGATGTCGTTAGATAAAAACGGAGATGAGTACAAAAATTAATCAATTAGATTCTTTACCCCCCAGCGGGAACAAGTTACACTCTAGAAATGAGGGCATGGAATCAATCCAGTATTAGTTGAAAATAGTTGTCGAATCAGGAGTTCTGATGTTAAATACTCCAAGTAACATGCATTAGTTCAGTAGAAACATCTTAACCCACTTCTCTTTTCCGAGAGGATGGACACGACTACAATACTATTTGTCACCAGATGAGATTAGTTTTCGAGCAATAGATCCCGTCGTTTTACATTCCCTCACAAAAAAACTCACAAAGTAAGAGAATTTGTAATAGGTTAGTTGAAATCAACTAAAATATATTCCATGAGTGGTAATACATAAAAAGAAAATATCCTTCTTTAATACAGAAAAAAGTAGCAATGGAGGTCAATCACTCCCCGGCCCCAGAGCTCTCAATGTCCAGGTCACACAACGGATAAAATTTCCACGCCTCAATAAATTGGAATTCTAATGTGTTGATAAATATTCAAAATACGACAGGTGGAACGCTGTGTTAAATTAGTATTTTTGTGAACGGAAATTTGAAAAAGAATTTTTCAATATCGTGTATTTTCCCCAATACCGATGAACCCAATATATTGCATTCAATCAATTGTTAATTTACAGATTAAAAAGATTACTGAATAAATACATTATTTCGCAAAAATGACTTTCTGTAATAAAAATTAAGGATATATAAGAATAATTATTAATTAAAAGTTATTGATTTATTTCGTACCCAAGTAATATGCGTTTGAATTGTTTATAAATATTATGATTGTCGATTAAATGTAATAACAACTTTCTCAAAATGTGTTTCTAAATAAGTTGTTAAATATTTGAACTCCCCTTAAAATTTTATGTAATTATGTATACAAATGTGAAGTATATCAAGTTTATTACATATATTGATTTTAACTTCACCTTATCCACACGAATAGAGATCCAGTACCTTAATATAGGCAACCATAAAACATTATAATCTTTTCAACAACTCTCTTACGCTCATTTCTAATTGGATTTATATTTCTACAACAAAAATATAAATAGTTATAAATTGTACTGTTCTAGAAGTAAAATTAACATGAAACAAAAGTTGAATTATTCTATTACCCGTAATAATTGTTGTATTGATTGAGAGTAAAATCAAATCTTAGCGGTGTGGATACAAAATTACAGTTAAAGGCAATAAGAGTCCATTCTAAACAAAGGCTCGCGTCCACCCCTGTGATTTCAATCCAGCATCTCATTAAAGTGAAACCAAGTTGGTGAAGAGGTAAGGACTTAGTTAAAGGCACTGCCACAGAAAAGGGGTACCTTGAAGGGATGATGATGAATGGTGATCAACGGAGACCCGACTCGAATGGACTTAGAGTAGGGGTGTCAAACGTGTCGTCCATATGATAGTTGTGGCCCAAAACATATAATACTTTGTCACGTAATGAGAAGTTGAGTCCGGATCTAATACATGACAAATAATGAAGTTATACGCACAATTTCGACATTTTGGGGAAATGAATAACATTTGATACGAAGTTTACTAAGCCATGTATTATTTCTATGGATTAAACATCTGAAAGATGTGAACTGCGTTAAGTATAAATTTTTTTAAAACAAGTTCTGAATAATTTGTTTAATCGGTTAAGTAATTACCGCTTTTGTTTTTCGTTTTGTATCATTTAATCAAGAGTCCATGTTGTATTCGTATTTCAGCTTTCTTCTGCTCACAAATTTTTACAAAGTTTTTGTGCTATGTTTAATCCTGTTCAGCTTCAAGTCTTCTCTAAAGACAAACCAATTTCATATTCATTTGAAAACTGGCGCTCACACTTCTACAGGGGCCATCTGAGTGATACAGAAACTTAAAGAAATGAAACAGAGTATATTCAAGTGTGACATTTCTAGACTATAATATAAATATGATGATGTATGCTTAAGTTAACTATATTTCTATAAGAATCCCGAAAAACAAAAACAGGAAAATGGTCACCCAAAATGCCAAATTCTGTTTACTAATATGCGATAATGTATTAATTCTCTTTAGAGCAATGGAATAAAGATAAAATTTTAAACAAAAAAAAATTAATTCTCCGAGTCAATTTTTGATAGATAAGCTTTCAGAAAGTTAGTGCCATTTTATTTATGCAATAAATTTGTAAGAAGCCTTCAGCGATAAATTAAAGAAAGAAATACAAAAGTTTTATATCATATGTTTTAAAGTTCAAAAATTTCAATGTTTTAAACGGAGTTTTCTTTATTTTGGAAAATTTAATTAAATCGTATCCTCAGCGTAATTGATTCCTTCTTTCACTATCAAATAACGTGTTTATCATATTTGTAAAATAATTTTATTATTCAACATATTAAATAATAGTATCGCTATTGCAAGACTGGTTATGTTTTAACTTCAACACCAAAATATTTCGTCTACAGGTATTAGATTTTGCTTCTTGTTTAATGAGTACAACAAATTTTTTTTTTAATTTCTACCTGACGAAGTCCAAAACTTGTGAACAAAATTATTAGAGAATACAGTCCGTATTTTATAATATATTTTATATTTTTAATGTTGTTCTTAGTTAAAAGATCTTTTTCTTTAATACGTTTCTTTTCGTTCATATTTATCACCCTCAAATTGTGCGGCCATCTCATTTCTTGGACTCCCCTGCCCCACAGAGTGAAATGGGCTCTGAGGTTGTTACGCGACTCGCAATGGGCTCCTCGAGATGAGGGCGACGCAACGGTGATCAAATGCAGGTGCAAGAGCTTTGGAGATCAAGGCAATCGTCTGCGTAAGCATTAGGAAATTAACTGACGTGAGCGAAATATCAAAGTCAGAAGATGAGCCGCAGAAACACGAATTATCGTACATAAAGCAGGAGCATAATGAGGTGTCAGAGATCTGAAATTCATGACGAAACACAGGAAGCAAAGGAGAAATGATGACGCCACTTTTATTCATAGAAGAGAAAAATCTCAAGAGCGGTTTCGAAAGGAACTCGCGATGAATTTTTAGAATGAAGAGGCCGCTACGAGGAATATTGTATTAGCTTTCATGATATTACATCTTTGTTTAAATCTCACGAGCAAAAAAATTACTTCCTGGTAAGAGAGTTAATGGAAACATTCCACTGTATACGTTACCCGAGCGACCTTGTTTTCAAACAACGCAAAAATTAATAAAATATATTTATCAAAAATCGATACTACAAAAATGTATTTGAATTTTTAAAACAATATGAGAAATAACTACTAACTTTCATGTACATAAATTTTTATGAAATTAAGACTGTTCAAATTATTAAAAACGTGACTCATGTAAAATTAAGGATATGATATTCAAAGCGCGTAAAAAAAAAGAATTATTTTGTTTTTTCACGTTATTTAAGTTACTTCAGAAACTACCAAGATTATTTCATAGCTCATTTCTTAACTCAATTAACATTCTACAATTTTATTAACACAAACATCATACATACACCGAATAAACACGAAGTTAAAAGACTTAGCGTGAAACATTTCGACGAGAGACGAACCTAACGGAGCAAAGAATATACTATCAAACTACTATGACGTACAATCAAATCTCCGAGCAATGTTTTATACTTGATCTATGTATTAATTTAAATTAAGGTTCTTATTATTCGAGTTCTTAATTCATTAGAATTGTACGAATCTAATTTATTTTATAAGAGCGTACATTGTACTCCATTAACCTTACAGAAGTATCTACCCGAGTTTTACTCTTCTCCGACTCCACAGGATAGCATAATTTCGGGAACGATCTCTTTCAAAACATCTCAATAACAAAACAAAACTTTTCAATATCATAAACAATCTCATTAACGTCTCCGGATTTATACTGATAATTAACCGTCTTCCGTTTCCTCTTCTATTATAGCAGTATATCCCATTATCGCGGCGCAGAATCCTGGCCAGTCCTACTTCCGTACAGTTGCTTCCATGCGCTACTGTGCTCAAATCCCGTGAGTGCAACTCGCACCCTCCATTTCATCCTGTTTCACCCCCACCTTGTTCTCTCAACCTGACAAGCACTTACGCCCCCTCCCCTCCAGCTGCTGCGCCGTGCAATCGATGTGGCTCCCCTCTGTTCCTGTGCAGATAAGCGAGATACGGCGGCGTCTTCCGGGTAGGGGAGGGGAAGACGAAGAGGAGGATGAATAAGGCACTGAGGAACCACTGCATGGTCCGAAGGGCGAAAAAAGGAGGACAAGAAGGGCGCTAATAAAATGTATCCCGCAAGGGAGGGAATTCGATTCGAGGCGAGTCCGCATGTTTTTTGCTCGCGAAAATTTCTTAACAATTAAATTAAAAGTGAATAGTATCAATTAAAGTATAAATTCATCGGCGAAACTCGAGATGAAAAATTCTTATTCAAATGACGAAGATAATGGAGATAAAAGGATTACTAGAAAGTAGATGAAGCCCACGCCTCCCCGATGGCAGCAACGGACCAAGCTGCGCGCACACACACAAAAAGAACAAGAAAAAAAGAACCATGATTCGAAATAATACAAGTGATATCGAAATAATACTAACATTTAATCATGTTCTTATTGGCGGTCCATGTGATGTGAATAAATAACAGCAGAGCCTTTGTTAACCAATGATCTACAAACAGAAGGATGTAAAAATATGAAGTGCTATTTTTATACTTAGTTTTATAATGCCTAACATAAGCCAAAAGAGCATTCAACAAATTCTTGCGAAACATAGGTAGTATAAATAATGTATATGTAGAACCTAGTTAGACCAATGTTTCATGAGCTGCCAGACATACCACCTCTTCATGCAAGAATATAGGTCTTGACGCAAGCCAATGGGCAGCTTGTAATTACACTCTCGTTAGAGATGATTTCCAAGGGAAGGAACACGGTAGTAGATTCTTCTATTTATATTTATTAATATTGTAGTTACATGTGTTATACGATAATAAATACTTGAATACAAACTTGTGTATAAGCACAAAAAATTATTTACAAAACAACTTGCACTACATGTCAATATAATAAATAATTTAAAACACTTTAACTGGCAAGAAAGATTACACAACGCTTCATCTCAAATATGAGGCATCTTATAAAGTGACTGCACGGTCGCATTCAAGTATTTATTAATATTTAATATCCGATAAGAAAGCACAAATATTAATAACATAAGAAATAAGAAAGTTCGCTATCTCATGCCTTAAGGAACAGATAACAATTTTCTTAAACGAAACTTTAGAACTCCGTGGTGTGATAACTCTTGAGGGATATGTTCTGCAAATTACGTGTATTCTCATTCGAAGTTTCGCAAAGAGGAATTAATTTTTTAAAGATTCTTCGATTTGTTGAAGAGAGACTGTGTCAATTTTACTGTAATACCGACGAATTTATTTATTGTACATAGAAACTCATTTGTTCAAAATTTATATGACCGAAAATTAAATAACACCCATATCTCATTTTAATTAGTACAAAGATCAAGTCGACTATTATCCCCTGGGCATCACACCTTCATGAACCAGAGCTCGGGGTCCATTTGGATTACACAGTACATAATTCCCATTCCGTCCAAACATTTTCGGTGAAGACATTGCCATAGAAACCAATTCCAATCTGCAAACTGCTCACTTTACAGCTCACACGTTTACAACGCACCATTTGCTCGAGGCCTGTATTACTCCGATGGAGGGTAGCGTTGTAGAGAGGTTCTCACTACCAGGAAGGGTCGCTGTTTCTAGGGAATGAGAGAATGGCGAGATATTGACTCAGGCGGGATGCTGCAATTAGTAATTAGTGTTCGTTTATTGTTTGTATTGTAAATCAAATACAGATCATCGTTTACATCTCTGATACGAAACACTTACGCCTTCGTAAATATCGAGTACTTAAGGTTCACAAAAGTACGGGTCCATTTCGTTACCACCACGTAAAGGTACGAATATGCTTTTTCAAATTCGAGATAAATGACTAGTTGCTCCTAGAAAAATCATTTTCATGGGAAGAACAACTCTCACAAATATTATCCCTCAAACATTATCCACGCAATCGTTAAAATCTATACGACATTTTTCATTCATGTTGCATTAAGAAAACTTTAGGAATGTGCGTATTCGAAGATTGGATGTGACATTCATATTCAGACAAAAAGAAAAGACCTGTGAGTACGACATTCCAGCGTACTGTTCGAACTTCGTTTATTGCCCCTTACTTGGTCATTACGCAGTTTTCAACTACTTTTTTGATACTAAAATTTACTAAAAATGGTCGATAGTTATATTTTTATTAGGACTATTGCATTTAAAGACGAGCAATTTCGTGTACATCTTGCATTTCATTGGTATCAGAAATTTATCTTTCGTTACAAGATTATCAGAATTGTAATGGATTTTAAAGGAACGCCCGAGAGATGGTTTTCGTATGTGTTAGGATGTTTTGAAGATTTGATGGAGAGCTTCATCTTTTCCATACCACCAAATTTCAGTCTCCAGTCTGAAGAAACAATCATTCGCAAACGTTTGCTATTTAGAAAGAGACACCCGGGTTTTTAGAACATTCGTTTGATTTTTACTCCAAAAAAATATGAATCTTGACCCACACCAAGATGCACTCTCTGCAACCGCTATGGCACACAACAAACGAGGTAATAATAGACTATACTTCCTCCAAAACGGGAGTCTCTTTGAATCAGGGACTCCTACATTGATCGCAAGGGTGTTAACCACTATACCACCCGTTTGCTTTACACAACTCTACACTTTTGTTCCATTTCCGGCTCGTTAATGTCACATATCTTCTCTGCGTTTAGGTACACAGAGGAAATACAGTATATGAGTAAGCAGTTCATCATTGATTTGATGTATTTTCATAGAAATCTCTTAGATTGCGGTGAACCTCACCGCCAGGTAACAGATTAATCATGTTACGTCGAATGAAAATGGGAGACGGGACCGGTTATCGAACCCGGGATTTGAGCTTTACGCGCTCATGCGCCTACCGACTGCGCCATCCCGCTCGCCACCCGTGCCCGTATTTTCATGTTAGCAAAAAGCACCCAACCGTCAGAATACTTTTATATGAAAGCTTTAAATTCGTGGTAAAGTATTGCATGTTTGCTAAGGAGATAAAAAATTAAAGAACAGTGGTGAAGTGGATGTAGCATTTCCACACGCAAAGCTGAGTGCTTCCTGGCCAACAATCATTAAAAATGTGCAGCATTTCATGCATTTCAACGAAGTTAAATATTTATTTTCATATTCGTACGATGGGTCTCTGGTGAAACCTCATCTTCTTCAACATATGCAAACACATGAAATATAATTCTAGTCAAAATATTTGATTTACCTTCGCGATGAGAATATTTAAAATGAAAATAGTTTGACGACTCACTTCATGTTTCCATTGCTCTCTCGCTGCCGTTAGTTTTAATTTTTGTAATGCGTGTTTTTCATGTCAGGATAGGTACTTCCACTCAACATTTTAAATCAAAGTGTCAGCTACTGGGTTAGCTGGAAACAAAATATGTTGAGAGCACCGATTACACCGGATCTATAGGTCTATTATCATGTAAATAATGTAATTAACTTTTACTGGAAATAAATATTTACGCTTCTCAAAGACATAATTGAAAATAAATTTTAACAGTGTCACCAAATTCATCCTTTCCTAGTGGCATTGTCTCTAAAACAATGCGGTAAATGTCACTTTATTAAATTATTAGTGATTTATCAATATCGATAATTACGAAATATATTGATTTGTATCCGACACGGAAAGTACGTACAAACATTGTTTGTAATCTCGCTTATGTGTGCGGTCCAATTTGTATAAATTTCTTGACACGTATGGAACTTCAAGATAGAGACAAAGAGTTAAAAAGAAAACTCTTAAATGTGAGATGCCAGAATATTTAGTTGAAGATAGAAACCTCAAGGAAAGAGATGAGAAAGTACGCGTGAAAGTATGCTTGATCGTCACGTCGGAAACAAGAATATTCCCATATACGGTGCATGAACATTGAGTTGAAATAGCATTATAATGACATGTATAGCAGTAGTTTCTCTTAAGGCTGAAGTTGATGAATGTGGATGTACCGAAAAAAATTTTTTTTTCTCAGTTTCACGGACTGTCTCATTACTTTTATCTCCATCGCTATCGAAGGAAAGGTTCACTTCGGTAAAAACAGATCTAGTGCCTATATACTTGTGCTCGCTAAATACCAACCTCCACCCTTATAGTATTTTTCTTTCCCGACCTCCTCCAAAGCCGTCATTCTGTTAAATGACTGTTCCATGATTCCCCCCGGTGCAGACGTTTACTCTCCTTTACTTTGTCGTGGCTGCACATTCGGATATACACGTAATCTAGAGATACCTTTATATATGACACTTCTAGAATTTAAATTTTAGTGAATATGTTATATATTTAACAAAATTTATTACACTAGTATTACATATATTTATTTCAGCAATTAGTAATTTTTTCTATCTCTTAAATTATTACAAAAATACTTAGTTTGCAATCTGTGAACTACTTTATCACTATTTTATTTATAATATCACAAAGAAACTGTCACTTTCATCAATTTATCATTATGGTGTCATATTCTACGGACGTATGACGATTCATCATTAGTGACAGAAAGTAATACAAAATTCAAAAGCAATTACTGAAATTGAAGCAAAATGTGAAAAATTAAGATAATTAATAACAGATAAAACGACCCTATTTTTACTCTAAAACACAAATATATGTCAGTTCTTAACTAATAGGGTCTTTTATTTGTTATTAATTATATATGCTGACGGAAAATATGACTAATTAATTAAGATAATTGTTAGTTTAACTTATATCATGATTTAAATAAATGCGAGTTGTCAAAATTCTGATTGATCGTGCATTTCCAGGGGTATAATGAACTCAGGGGTTGAACGTACACAGAAGGGCGTTCAGCAGGAGGGATTCAGTGCTCCGCTCAAGGGATTACATGGGAGTCGCCGTTGCCGTGGGAACCCTTTGTAAATGCCTGACTACTGCAGCTGTGTAACCTCACTTCACTGTTAATTAGGGTTTCGTAATTATTTGGTTTAAAAAACCCCTTCATCACTGTTTGACTTTACTTTGATCTTCTCTTCACAACACCTTTCCGACCACCTTACTGGATGGATATTTTCCATTCTAAATTATCTGGATATTTTATTTTATTATCAATTATGTGTTCCTCCAACAAGAAATTTTCTTCTTCTATCTTTTCTGACATTTTCTTCCCACGTTTTCTGAAAATGGGATGTTATAAAGTGACTCATAATTCAAGTCACATTTTTCTGTAACTCGTAATTAAAATGAAAAGTTATCAATTTCACAATAAAAATAAAATCGAATTTTCTTTGTTGAACAAAGTTTAATGCTAATAAACCCCAATTACCCATTTATTCTTTTTCTTTGTTTTTTTTTCTTCTTTTAAAATGTAAAATTATTTTAATGGTCAGACCAAAGACCAGATCTTACGGTATAAGTTATCGATAAATTAAAATCTTTCATTATTAATTATCATTAGTATTATTTTCCCACAAAAAATACAAGCTCAAGTCTAGATGATACGCACTAGAAAAACAGTCAAAGAAGGTAAATGTGTGAAGATAGATTTAATGAATGAAATTGACTGAAATTATGTCGGGTGACCACGTACTCCCATGACAATGGTTGACGAAAACCACCTACCTATATTAAACACCCACAACATAGATCTTGAACATTCCATGTATTGATCTTGGAAACGCTATATTCCACAATCGACTTGTTTGCAATAATTCGATCATAGCTTGATGTTACATAACATTTAACATTACGTATGTATTGTATGAACGTGAGCATTGTAAATAAGTGGAGTTAATAGAGCGGTTTCAAACCAAGTAAAATTAAACGCCAACATGAGGATTAGATAACCATCAATGTGACGAGAGAGTAAATGCGAGCCAAGGTGATTTGGTGACCTTTCCGCATCAGTAAGTTTTAATTATCTAGAGATAGGGTGTTACATGACGTGGAAGAATATAAATAAATCCTATATAAACCTTGAAAATAAAGGGTGTTACATGACGTGGAAGAATATAAATAAATCCTATATAAACCTTGAAAATAAAGCGATACTACTATCTTATATAAATTTAAAAAATAATTTGTTGGATGTTGGATGAAATAGTTTCCTCAGTCAACAATCTACGTAACCAACATCAGAAAATAAACGTTATATAATAATTAAGAATATAAGTATATTTTATAACCAAATTTCTTCTTGATATGTTTCATCGAATACTCCATAGAAACCCCTCGTAATGGTCTCAGCTTAAAACACGAGAAAGGAGAAAGATCATATTTTATGTAAATAAAAAGAGCAACGGAAATGGAAATCTAAGTTTGCTCTCTCATCAACTGTTGCACACGCCCAGTAGACTTACACATTTTTAGAACTTGCATGGCTGGAAGATATAAAATAGAACCGAGTTAGAAGATTCTGGAGTTAATAATAGGAACAGCTTCGGACAGAGAAGCAAATTTAATTCAAGATGATCATCTTTTATGTGGCATGCTCTCCCACAGTTTAAATTATGGAATTGGTAAATTTACACTTCTAATCAGCATTTTCATTCAAATAGATCGTAAAAAGAGATAATTCAAACTACTTTAACAAAAAAATTCTATATCATGATTAATAAATGTACTTTTCATAATGCAAATATTTTGATCAAATTAATGATATTTCTGAATACATTAAATATTTCCAATATCTCCAGTTCCTCTATTTGCTACGAACAAATCTCTTGTGTAAAATACTTAAACTTTCTCTTAATGTTTTCTTATCAATCCTATTAAAATAGTGTACACAAAACTTTCCTTTGTGAAATATATATAATAAATTATAATTTTATGAGAGAATTAATTTTCTGAGGAAAGGTATCTTATATCCATCACATTATTTTTTTCTTAAACCGAAGGATGATAATATTCAGATCTATGGTAAGATGAAATATTTCCCTCTGGTTACTCGTACAACTTGCCAAATATGCACTATTATTAACTCTAATGTGCATTCAATACTAATTGCCAGATTTTTTTTGTTTCCTACTCTTTCACATGAGTTCCTTTGCTGAGTGATGATAGAGGGATGGATATGACCTTTACCCTGGCGTTCACCGAAGCCAAACTCAGTTTCTGAGATCGGTATCGGTCTTACAGCGGTTACGTGTTCAGCTTGTCATTGAGATGAGGGTTCCATTTTGCCGATGGTTGTGAGTTTCTGCTAGTCATTCCTGATCAATGCTGCGTTGGTACCTTCATTTTCCCCGTCAACAAAGCACATATAAATCAGCATTCCCAAAACCATATCCCGAATGTATCTACATCAAAGTATTAATCAATAAATAAAATCTTGCCTATGAAATCAATCCAGTTTCATAGGTTAGAATATCTCCCTTGAGAGCACGGTCGCTTTCTACTACGTCTCCTCGCGAGGTCCCTGCATCAATTTAATGAAGGAGTAGCTTTATATTGTGTAAAACAGTCACCATCAACGTCAAAAACATTTTCCACGGCTTTTCGGCGAAAATTAGCTTCTCGATGAAATTTATGTGTAAACTTTCAGGGTAAATCTTGATATCAAATTACCGTGACATTGATTTGAAGTGTTTCCTGAAAGCAATAGTTAACATAACTGAAAGTAAAACGAAATTTATTTTAGTTTTTCAAACATTTACAAAACTGAGTAAAAAATTAGTTCTAAGAAATTTGTCAGTTTCTAATATAATTAAACAGAGTAGATATCTTGGAAAGTTCACTTGTGGGTAAGAATCCCAAGAAAGGGATTACTATTTGTTTTACAAAAATGTGTTACACTAAGATCACACCCAAAATATTTTATGTATCTGAAAATTAAATAATGTATTAGAGAATAATAGAAGTAGAAAATTTAATAGACTGTTTCAAAATTATTACGTTTTATCTAAGGTTTGAACAAAACTCAATTTCCTTTTTCGCTAATGACAGTTCTATAAATATGTGAATAAAATACTTTCTTTTTGAAAATTCTACTCTACGACCTTTTATATTCAAGATAATTCATGAAAGTTCGTTCTTTTAATAGAAATATCCCCTATTTTTAAATCAACCAAGGGATGTTATTTTTGGTTGCAGAGGATTGAGACGACAAATGAGAAGACACAACGCGACTCAACTGTCTTCCCTCTTCATTCTCCAACCTCACTCTTTGTCACAGACACTTCCTCGACCCCCTACAGTTCCACTTTCTTCCCCGTTATCATCCACCTCATCGCTTACACTGCCATGAAATCCTTACTCACTTTTTCAGATGTCTTAGGAACCACACTGGCTTTTCTTTTCTTTACCAGACTCAAGGTTGTCCAAACTAAGAGCTTAAGATTGGATTTTCTCTTGTATACGATACCAGCTGGATATGAGAGTACTGGACGTCGTTGAACTCGGAATGGTCGAAAAGACTAAACGTTCGTATAAATGACGCATTTGTAATTTTTGCATTTCTTGAGAAAAAATTACTCAGAATCCCTTAAAAATTGAGAAAATTTAATTACGAAAATTAATAATAAAATTTTTCGACGTTATGTATTAATTTAAAAAAAATAATATCAGGCTTAGGTCCATATAAACGCAGAATAATCAAGATTTTCTTAAACGTGATTTGATAAATTTAATAACGATATAATGTATGCGTTTCACCATGCAAAAATAATAATTGTTAATCTATGTTGATGAATTTTTTGGGTTGGTAGTAATTTTACACTACATTGTGAATAAGACAAATGACGGGTGAAAAACGCACCTAGTTGCTCACCCGTGCCACCAGAGGCAGCAGCGTGCCGCCTCCTTGCCACAAAATATAACCTATAAATCGAGCCACGAGGAAACAAGCAGAATGGACGACATAATGTTTGCAGTATTGAAGAAAATCGTGATTGAAGTAGTTGGTGGAATGCACATTTCAATAATCATGATTAACTGAACAGAAAATCTCGTTTAAGGCATCAAACTAGCTTGGTGAATCTAGGTTATGTAAGTATTCATTAAACTATCAATAAAGCGCAAAAGAGAAAAATTATATGTGAAATTTCAATTATCAAACCTTATATTTATTCTAATAATAACATCTTTGTTATCTAAAGTCAATTCTTACTTACAAATAGGTTAGAAATCATTGCCTTAAACATAGGGAAAATAAAATTCTAAAATTTATTAGAGAAACAAATATTAGATCTTCGTAATGATTACGAGCTGGAGAAGTGACGCCGAGAAAAATGCAACGTGACTTACCGGATATCCACTGTAACCGTTAAACAAAGAGTACTTGTCTTCTGATCACACCACCAAGTCAAGGTCAACTGTCTACGGGAAACACTGCTTGTTTCTTACTCCCTCTTCCAACGCGTGAATGTCTCATCGCCCGTCAAAGCAAACTAGTCATAAAATTACTACCGTCTTGCCATTTAAGGTTAAATTTTAGTATTTTAAACTGATAACTGTTTAACAGAAAATATGTAAGACAGAAAAACTAAACGAATTTTTCGGTTAAATTCGCCTATTATTTTGCCCCAATCTCCTATTTTGTTGCTTTTGGATCTTCGACGCCTGTCCATATCTGCCGAAACTGTCTACTGATGATTCGGAATTAACTTGATTACCATAAACTGTAATCTCACGCATCACTAGTGACCTCTAGCGAATATATCATCACCAATAGGAAAAAGTTTGCTTGGCAACAAGTTGTTTAACATTAAGTTATAAAATGCAAGTTATTTTTCGTTACAATTATTATAATAAATTTACATCACTACAGAGCATGCATTATAAAGAAACCATTTTATTAGTTCAAACTTATTTAATATCACTTCTGGTAAATATGAATTTTATTGGGAGAAAATCTCTTAATGATTAATGATGCGAAGCTACACGGGAATTTTACATAACCATGAATCTTAAAATCTACCAAGATATTAGATGTCGCGACTAGTTATTAGTCAAGTACTTCGCAATGTTTCTCTTTCAATGATATTTCTTTTTATTAAAGAAGAATAAATAATGCCTGAGCCGCAGGCGCATGCTCAGCAGAGCACGACAGCGACTTAGGTCTGTACGACTCTGACATTATCCTGAAGAAGGCCACAGCACGATGACCGAAACGTTGGTAGTTACATCTACTAAGACGCGGTTTGTCCCGGACAAACAAGCTTATATTGACTCCGGCCGCGGAAGCCTACGTTTATAACAATAAATAATTTATCCCTTAACTGAAAACTCTTTTACTAGAAGTACGGCAATGTAAGTACAAACATAATGTAATTATTGTTGAAGTCTTCAAGGAATACACGACTTTGTAGTGATAACGCCTCAATAAAAAGATGTTATGAAGAGATAACTAAAAAAACTAAAGTTTGAAGGACCATATCGCTGTATGTAGGAACAAGTTTGATTAGTTCATTTGTACTGAAACGACGGAATGTATCAAACACACGAGGTAGGGAAAATCCTTCCAGTTTTAGAATATAAATTCCTTTGTAACATTAAAAAGTCATATTTACATATTTAAGTACTGAGTGTCTGCTGAAGGTAAACGAGACTTTTTAACACAAATGTTTTGAAATCATAATATTATGAACAAAACTATGTGAATTGGTTTGTCATTGATTATGACAGAGATACTATGGAATCAGATTTTGAAGAACTTATCCACAATCAGGTAGAATTGACTAAGGTTTTGAAATCTTATTTCTCCTGACTTAACAAGAAAATATCAGACACTTTCAAGTTCTCAATTAACGCTCAATTAACGGTTACAATCTTCGTATATTATTATTAGTTTAAGAATAAAAATTGTACAATAATGTTGTTCATAACAAATTTCTTATGAAACAATTTTAGTACATGCAGTACAATATCTCACTCTAACATTCCATAAGTAATCTAATAATCTTATTTTAATGAGCATAAAAATATATCCCCTTGTTAATGAGATTTTATAAATCGCCACGTTATATTGATGTTTAATCTAAATGCAGCGTTTGAAGAGAGACGATACTGCTAATGGGAGTATATGAGAGACATGGTCTGCCATTCCGCATACAATCCTAGATCCTCTTGGAGACAACGGGTCCTGTTTCGTCTTCTGGGTTAGCGATCCCCAGAGGGAAGTAAACGGTCGTGCAGACAGCGCTGGAGGCAGTTGACTGATACACTGCGCTGTAGTCCTTGGAGGCCTGAGGATGGACAGATCACTAGGATGATACAGAGAATGTCGACAAGAAACTGGTGACCGGAGAGAACTGTAGCTCAGCACCAATAAATTTGACTGGAAATGTTCAATCGATTACTCAGAGATGTTCAGAACTCATCAAGTTAATTGCGGATTTATAGAATTCTTTGTTTGAGATAAACTCTTATCACTTGACTTTGACACTAAGTTCGAGTTGAGTCACTTTCTACGAATGCTCGTTTATCTCTGAGTAAGGAGATTAGGTGCGAAGAGGGAAAAGTAATAATTGCAAGTACTTAGTAAGGCGATGAAGCAAGTACTTAGTAACCCTTTTAATAAATCACACGACAGTTTGGCGTATCCGTTGCAACAGGATTGAGGTATGTAAATCAAAAATCATTATAACGGTCAACGACGTGCTTTTACACAAGGGACAAAAATGGTAAAATGAATAATTTATGAAAAATTTATCACAAATTACTTATTTTATATGCAACTGATTGTTCTTTTGAAAAATAAATTTTTATCCAAAATTTAGGTGTTTTATGGAAATAATTTTATGTGCCTAATAATTAAAGTATGGTGAAGGGCTCTGTTGAAACCCATGAAAAAGTCAAATAATTAAAATCAGGAGAATGTTCGAAATGCCACATGTGATTTCCCCCCCCCCAAAAAAAAAACGCTCCAAAAGACCAAAAGCCAGTATGTGCTACGCCTGATAACTATCATTTTGTCTAGCGTTTCGACCCTTATGAAAAAAGTAAAAAAATACATTCTGGCCTGGTTTATTGTCGTTATACTTCGGACAGAGATTGTGGCATCTATTAAAATAATTAATCTCGAATTTAGTGTTATTTCAATAGTTACTATTAGTAAACAATATTTTCGTGGTAATATATAGTTTCATAATGATACGTACTCCTGGAATAACTTTTTTGTGTTTTGTTAAACACAAATTTTTTGGTACTCTCTTCAAGTTATAACACGAACCGAAGTATTTTTATTCTTGTATCAGGAGTGTGATGAAATGTTTATCCTCCTCTGCCTTAGTGTCGTTGATCGGAATTGATGGAATGGTCCCTTGCATACTCCCGAAGAGTATATTAGTTTATTGTCCTCCACGTGGTCCACACAGTTTGTAACTGCATTTGTGACAGTAAATTTATTTATAATAATATCGGTTTTCACAACTCTAATTGAATAATACATGTTAGCCTCGTCATCACATAAGCTATGACGGTCAAAAGATAGCTTATCAAAGGATGGCACTAGGACCAATTACCACATCACTGGTGTTGCCAAAGAGAACGTTTTTCGTGAAAAAAATTGAACGGTTTTTGATAAGTAATATGTACTATTTTTTGTTATCTGTAATATTTAAGTAAATAATTACAGCAAAACAGGTAAACTAGTTGTTTATGTAAGCGATGTTAAATGTTGTGAAAGCAATGGGTGAAACGCCCTTGTTTTCTCTTGCTTTATAACTGGAAGCTTCAAAATCACTTCTAATAAAAAGTGCCGAATTTCCGTTATGTTTAGCCATGTCTTAGAGAACTATAAAAATATATTAAAATAATAATAATAATCATTGCAATTTTAGTTTAGTCGAAAATGTAAAATAGGTTATTTTGACATTTTGAGAAACACTGATTTTACGAAAATAAAATATAAGTTCTTTGGTTTTAAAACGTACAAAATCTTATATTCTACACTTCTTGCGAAGATTGATATTTAACTTGTAAAGGTATCATTTACACGCTACAATTTTATTCCTTCACTTTAACAACGGTCTTAATTAATTTAGCGTAATTTTATTATAATTTTTGATCTGTAACCAAGGCAACAACTTAAGAACTATTGAATGCGGTTCTGTTCATTTCTTTCTTGTGATAAATAAAAGCTCAGTGACTGAAAATAAAATCTTAACTCGACTCCTAGTATTAGAATATTCTTGTTAATTCTATATTTACATAACATGCTGGACTTTAAGCTTCTAAAATTCACACAACTAATTGCGGAGAATCCAGATAAAATTTTTAAGTACCGAAAAAATAGATTCCTTGACATTAAAAATTGTGATGTGATTATCTACCAATCCTTTGCAAATTAAAAGGGGGTAAACTATAAGATCATTTTTGGCGTAATGCGAAAATTATTAACAAAAAACGTCGGGATAAATAATTAAACGTATCACGGTAACTAAATAACGTACGTCGCGCATTGTTATAGCGTTGTTTTTGTAATTGCAAAGACTATTTTTTAACCATAAAAGTAATAAGGAAAAACTTCGGCAATAACGGAAACAACATGATAACAATAAGTGCTATACGTTAATGAGTTGCTGAGATACACTTAATTATTTACCCCAGCGAAAATTTATTGTTGCAAAAAAAACAACAACAAAAACAAACAAATTAGGGGTTTTCTGCGTATTTTACAATAACTAATTAACTGTTTTGAACTAACAGTGCCTTGTTTTATAGGTCTTTGTAAGAACTACATCTCCTTTATTAAACTTATTTTATTTAGAATCAATATCCGTGTCACTAGATTTAAAAAATCTTGAAAAATAGTAAATTTCGCACAATAAAAAGATTCATCACCTCTACGATCCTTCAAACCACGTGGAGGATCTTAGATTTTCGTATGTAACACGATAAAACCACGCATTACCTTCTTAATTATTTTTTTAAAAAACTTAATTATCGGGTAGTCTCCCTGTTGTCTGGCCTAATCCGAAAATACACCCGTAGAGTTCGTAAAAATACATAGGAGTATTGAATAATTAATTTTGGTGTTATTGTGGCTTTATTGACAAATATATTAAAAAATTAGACAAAAAGTAGTTATACATTATACGTGGTCATACGTAATTTGAAACTGCTTTTATTTTGACAATAGAGCTTAATTTATCTTAAGTAATCTTTCAACTGAAACAAAATAATTTGTTGAACGAAAATGTCATTATGTAAACACTCCTTTTATTGGAACTCCATATTTCAACACAGACTATTACCGTCAACATTTCGGATGAAATACCACGCTCACCAAGGATTTGCTACATAACGTTCTAGCATATTACGACTCGGCGCGTGCGGCATACCGCAAATTGCCTGCTCTTCACGTTGGCTGCGCCACCGTCGGGGAGTGTGGCGCCCTGACAGAACAATGGAGTGCCATCGACCCCTTTGAATGGCATTTGTCAGAGCCTTCCTCCTCACTCCCATCAAGTTGATCACCGAAGCATGGGAGAACATCTTTGCTTCCTGGAATGCTGCTTCAAATGATGAAGGGACGCGCCCTCAATATCTTTTCATTGCCGGTCGGAGAACCCGAAAGTTTATACATTAATGGTTACGGAGAACGCAACACAATAAAGGATGTTTCTGGGAAATATAAGCTCTCCTTATACACTCTCTTCGTACACGTGTGGCATCTACCTTTGAACCTTGCGAAAAGGTTCAAAATAAAATTTATCTTTCTTTTGAATTCATGTTTGAAAAGAATTCACGATTCTACGCTTGTTTGTGTCTCTCTTCAAAATTCGAATAAATAAATATATAAAATAAAAAGTTTCAAAGTAAATATTTAAAAAAAGGAAACATACAAGACACAAATTGGAAGAAACAGTTTTGGCGTCCAGCCTTCCGCAGTCCTCCGTGGTTTTCAGAGATTTTTCTCTACCTCATTCCGGAATACTGGACGTCCAATTCGTGAGTCATTTATGTGTTTTCTATTTTTCTTCAACATTAAAACTTTTCACTTCATAGAAGACTCAGGAGACAATATCGTCGCTTTAATTTTAAGATTTCCGCAAATATATTTATCGAAGTATAAGTGAATTCTCCTTTAATGAGTTTTTATTCAAATGATTTGATGCATTAGAAACATATGGACTTGTCGTTCACAGAATGGAAATCCCCGATTGGGCTGTTTTGTATTAGCTGATGATCTATGATGTATATGATAAAGTGTAAAAAGGTGTTAGTAAAAATTAAGAAATAAAAATTAAAATGCATTTAATGACTATTAAAATTTCATAAAAAATCTATCTTTGTTAGAATTGGTTATTTCTGTACATTTTATACAAATCACAGAAATTATACCGTTTTATATATTTCGACATTTTCTTACGGTGGGTTGGTTCATTTCTTCCATTCCAATATATTAGCTTTGTAGAGTCTCATTTTAAGGTATATTGTATCACAATTTTGAATCTATATAATTTCTAGAGTACTGAATGTGTGTTCCTGCTCGTTTCCGTGCGTGCATCATAGAGCCAATGCCATCTACAGCGATTCGGACGTATAGTTACACGTAATTATAGAAGTACCTAACATTCATTGAAACTCTTGTTTCATATAATATACACACTACATAAAAGGTTCATTCGAAATGTTGAATTTCGAGGTCAAAAGAGATTCGTAATTCAAAAGTTCACGTATTTCGAAAATTCGCATAAAAACCCCGCTAATTCTGTCTTTGATTCACCTCCCCATTCAATCATCTGCCGAACATACGTGAGCATTTCTCCGAAAGAGCCCTCGGTTTCCATTGAAAAGAGGCGAAGTGACAGCTAATCCTGATAAAGGGGCGATGTATGGGCCGGTTTACGAACGCACCCGCTGACGCGGAACCCCCGCGTGGGCTCGTGCGTCAGTACCCGGCCTCTCCCAGAGAGAGCACTCTCGGCGTAGACAGCTGCGAACCGAACTGCGGCGTTTCCTATCAACCCTCGGCCTCTCTCCACAACTACGTTCCTGGAATAGCCCCCCGTGCGAATCGGGGTCACGGGATGGGAATGACTGCTGGTCGTGGAGAGAGTTGGTATTTAGGAACGGGTCAGAGGCGCGGGTTCGGCAAGTGGTTTGGCGAAAAGCTGATTTGACGGAAGGAAGGTTGGCAAACTAACCGCTTCCTCTGAAACTCGGAACTAGTTGCTCCTCATTGATTCTGAAATTTAGGCTCTCAAGCATCTGGATTTCTATTCACCGTAACTGAACTGTTTCTTTTATTTTCTAAAATAATTTGGCTAAAATATTCAATCATTTTCAGAGGGAAAAGTTTTTTTTCTTCATTTTTTTTCTACACTGAGAAAACATTATGCGCATGAGTATCCTACGATGTGATAAAAGGTCCAAATTCTGAGGAAGGAAAGGGTTTCTCCAAACCCTGGAATATGACATCTCAGTCTTATTAACCTAGTAGCATTCGCGAACTTTTAGGTTAGAATGTCGCATCCAAACGTTTGGAGACATTCTTTCCGTACTCTGAATTTTGATCATTCATCCAAACCTGTTCTCTCAGAGGAAGAATGACATAGAATGTCATACAATTCTCTTTTATATTACGTAGGATAGATCAACTACTTCATTATAAAAAATTAACTCTGTCCTCCTCCCAGAATTTACGAGAAAAAGAATTGAATTTCACTGCGTAGATACGCACTGAATATACGCGTTCTTTTCACGTTTCTCCTAATGAGAATGGCTGTCGGTGTATGAATGCGTAGTAATTACAACTCTTCAACTTTCCCCGCGGATAAATCTACCAGGGAACAATGAGATTTACGAACAAGCAAGGGAATGGAGGTCCATTCGGAGTTAAAAATAAAAGGGAATCGATGTACAGCGATACAAATCTTTATTCCAATCTATTTTTCATTGAATTATTATAAATTAAATGTATTTACTATGCTCTCAAATATTACTCACGAATATAAATAAATATTAGCAATAAAGTATTAGTCAGAAATAAAATATAATGTTGTATTATTTCTAATCTTCATTAACTGCCAAAGATATAAATGCAATGGTGTAGATGATACATGTAATACAAATTCTAGAATAATAAACGTCCATTATATAATCAAATTAAGTAGATAATTCATGACTTACGATCTTTAACGGACGAACAGTATATATAAATTGTTGTGATTAAAATCGAATTATTTACTTAATTTTATTATTTAATGGACGATAATCGCTGTAGAATTTGCACGATTGGACAAGTATGTGAGTTTTTAATAATTGAATATATACGGTTCCTCCGTTAAAAGTCGTTAGTTTTGAATTATTTATTTAATGAGACATTTAGGTCTCGTTTTACCTTATCCAACAACAAACACACGTAACGGAAAGCAATGAAAATGAGGTTAAATAATTCTGCGTCACGGAAATTGAATCGCAGCAAAGTTGTCACTTCGGTAAAAAGCTAGACACACGCAAACCGGCGTATAAAAGCAAAAAAAGAAGAAAAAAACATTTGTAAACGACTTTACAACCACCGTATGCAATGTATTCCTTTTCATCGATATGCGTGCATTCTACGTAACAAAGGCGTCCGCTCTAGCGATGGGAATATGGTGAGAGGGAGGGGTGGGGTGGGGAGGGGAGGGGACGTCGTGTTGAATGTGGGAGTTAGTGAGACGACTCACGCGATGAGGCCATTGCTCGGATGCGATTTCGCGAGGATTTCTCCCCCCACCCCCACCCCTCCGACTTCCATTGCGGTGGAGATAGACCTCTGTGAGTAAGCTACGCGGTCTGCTGCTCTAAAAACCCCAAAGGAATCTTTTCTATTCTCGTTAATTTCAGTTAAGTTCATTTATCTGGAAACAATCAGGTTTTGTTTTATTCAGAGACCCGCACAATCAGACGAAAGTTTAATTCACGGTTTACATTCCACACCAACGAAAGAGTCGTGTCAGCCATACACAATACTAATATATGTAATTATATATTTTGCGTTTAACAAATATTGGGAGGAGTATTCATGTTCACATGGTTGGGAACTGCTGGTTTAAGGCAGTTCTGCATCAGAGAATTAAATATTTTAAAAGTAAAATATTTGTATAAATTATTACAATAATGCTATCTATTTCAGGTTTTGAAACACTCTTAACGGCTATTTAATATTCGAGTTAAATGAATTGAAAATAATTGATTTTCGATAATAAATTACTTTACGCATCTTCTAATTCAGTGAATTTCTTTCTTATTTTGTATTGATTTTTAAAATATATTTTTCGAGATTACCCGACATTGTGGATTATTGTTTGCCATTGTCAAGTGAGTTCTAAGTTCATATAACATTCTTTAAAAATGAGTTTTTCTTATAAATTTAATTGTCGTCACTAATTACTGTTTTTCTTACGGCCAACTAACAAAATAATTCAGCACACATGAAAAAATATAATTCGACTCATGTCATTCGTCTGAGTCACCTTAATTTTATCGAAGTTAAGTGAGGGGTATAGACAAAAAACTTGTGATAAAAACCTGTTTTAAACAAAATCTGATTAATCGCATTCTTAATTACAAAGAGATAAGAAAAAATTGTCATAGATTACTTCTTTAATACTGCATCTAATGGTGCTCTAAAACACATTATTAATATCACTGGTACGTGCTAGAAAATTTAAATATGGAGAAGTGTTCTGATAAAACAGTTGCAAATGCCAATCGTAATTAAAATATGGAAACTTCTGGAAATACCACTCGTGATTTCCCAAAAATGGTCCAGATACTATGTATAGAACCCAAAATAGTGTATGTGCCACATCTGACAACCACCATTTTGCCTGGAGTTACGAAAAATGGTTTTAAAAATAATAAAAAAATACCATATACCATAGTATCTGATTTCCCAACAGTTATTTGCATATGCATATTTCGTTTCAGACTTGTGACTATATTTACGCTCACGAAACATTTTGACTGTTATAGCAAACAAACTATTATCATAAAGTATTCTGACCGATAAACACAGCTTTGGCGTTGCCAAAGTGAATGCTTTACACGTTTGTGTGTGTGTGGGGGGGGCACTCACGTGCCTTAATTGTGCGAATCCTGTTAATGTTCAAACAAGTAGTGCGCCGATGACCCGCCAGAGAATGTGAGATCTCTGAACCTGAAGCTTATGGGAATGTGGAGGTCCATTCGACAGCATTATCATTCGAGAAAAACTCTCGGGGCAGAATTAGACCACGACGATACGGTCTGACGTGACCACAACGACCAGGAAGAGGTTGAGCGAGCGTGTTCCAGTAACCACAGTAGGATTCATCTGAGCCCTCGACGGATGCACGCTACTCAAGGAGCGAGGGAAACTGTCCTTAGGAACATGCGAACTGGAACTGCGCTGAGTGAGAAGTGCGCACAGACATTCTGTACTTGGCACTGATTTCTATATATCTTCTCTTGAATGTAATTGACATCAAACGTTTCAATGACGTGAGCATGTAAATTTACACCCAAATTAATGATTTTACATATTTATGTTTAAAATAAAAATTTATGTATGTTCTTTTAATTTTATGAACTTATTTTATTGCTTTTTTTAAATCTATTATTAATTTAATTAATAAATCTTTCTTTAATATACGACACTTATATTCAATTAGGTTTCGTTATTAACAAAGAAATTAAAAATTAATTCAGATATGTGTCTTGAAACGTATGTAATTTTCCAATTCCTGTTTTCCTTCTCTCAATATTTGAAGTATAAATTGGTAACCGACAAAATTGTTTCTAGCTAAACCAAATCACAATATCTTAATCTTTCATCGAGTGGTATCCAGGTGAAAAACTGTATGAATGAACTTAATCTGGTAAATATTTGGCAGAGCTTTATACTCTCAGAAAAAATTGATGTTTGTGCAAAATTTTATTTATATAGTTTATACGAAGACTACTTTTGTACCATCCAATCCAAGAAAAATAATGTATTTTATTTACAATAATACAAGTTATATATAACAAGTTTAGAAACACTTTCTTTATATGTCCGAAAAACACGTTTATCTACAAATATATTGACAATTTCGGAAAAAGTTATTTCGTAAATTTCTAATTTTCTTCAATCGCTGTCACTAATCTCACCAAACGCTTTGTGCACGAGATCCTCAAATGCAGACAGAAGAAGTGATATGTGGATGACAACTATAAGATGAATTGGGTATGAAACAGGAAGTAACACGCGGAAGAGTGAGATAGCACCTCGAGCTTTGTGAAGCAAACGCCACTAAATTGGGTCAAAGGGAAATGAATTGATGTGACTAACTACAGAGAAATGCTTTCATAAAATCGTTTATACTCTGTCAGTTGTTTATCAACACTCGGATCTATTGATTCAAAAATTAATAAATAAATTAGCGATATATTGTTACAACCCAATCTTTTCGGACCTATTAAGCACTGTCTATTGACAAGGAAATCTCTTCACACAAGTTTTACGAGACAAAATAATTCTCTGCGATGTAAATAACAGTTACTTTAATTTCATTCATGAAAGTTCATTTTCAATTATTAATTTTTTTTAAATTTAGGTGTATAGTAGAAAGAAATTTATCGTCCCACGATGATAATGTTCCATTAGAGAAAAAAGTAGGCGATGTTCAATATTTCTTCAATATATCTCCTTCTAAAAGAGTTTTTGAACTGTTCAGAAACTAAACATATTCCATTTTCCGTTCGAAAGCCCATTATTTTGAAGGTTTGAAATACGTAGTGATATCTACCATTAATATGCCAGTAATACATCGTTCATTGCATATAGATGACAAAACAGTTGAATAAATACTTAAACTGATGGCAAAGTAACTACTATAAAATTGATGTATTTTCTCTGAATATGGTCTCACGTTTTCATGATTCCTACAATCACGGAGGTTGCAAATCTTATTTCCCTCATCGATGGTAGACGCGGAAAAAATTCAACAAGATAAACGCCATTTAATCCAAAAGTGCCCCGATTACGTGAAACGATCTGATTTAGGAGCGAACTCCATCAACCCGAAAATAATTACAAAATGTCGCGTTCTGCGTAATGCAACAATTGTTCCCGTATATTCATTGACATTGAATGGGGCAATTTTTGAGCTTTATAAAATATTCGTGATTAAAATATGAAACAGCTCTTCTATAGCTTCAGGCGCATTGATCCTCGATTCTTTTGTGCGTGTTATGTTATATTATCGAGTTGAAATTTCCTCTGGCCTCGAAAACTATTGTGTTCCAACTGATTGCAGTTAACCAACTATTGCACAAAGGGCACCTCCACTTCTATACATATATACATGGTAAAATAATGTATAATTTTATCTCTGTTGTGGTATAAATACATGGATATAATCTTTGAAGTCAAGGAAATAATTTTTTTAATTAGCTATGGAAAAACAAGCTTTATTCTATTTATACGAACCAAATAGCATCCACGATACGGAAAAAAAGAAGTAACACCTATGTTCGTATTATTAAAAATAACAAGCGTTCCTACAAGTATTTTCATCAACTGGTTGTATATCCTCGTCATAGTTTTGGCAATTACTCTTGGTTCTGAATGAAACGAAGCTTAATATCTGGATGCAGGAAACTGGGAACACAAGATGTTTGTTCTTTCCTCTAACAGATAAATGAAAAAAAACAAAAAACAATTCTTCACGATGTTTTGTGAGAAGTCCCATTCAAACTCTATGCGACAACTCTATTTACAAAAATATTGGTAATAATACTCTTCGATTCAATTAATTGAATATATTCCAATTAATGTTTCCAAATAATCATTGTGCACAATGACTAGTATTTAGAACTCGGTCATTACACAGGAACATTATTCCTTGAAATTTTAAGAGAACTTTTAATTCAGTAATGTAATTAAATTGCGAAGTAAACATTATATTATACAATTGATCAAGTATATTACCAAAAAATAGGGAGTACAGTAAGATTTATGAATTTAAATTTAAATTGAATTTTATAAAGTT
Organism: Laupala kohalensis; assembly: GCA_002313205.1. Lineage (NCBI taxonomy): Eukaryota > Metazoa > Arthropoda > Insecta > Orthoptera > Trigonidiidae > Laupala > Laupala kohalensis. The sequence goes on from NNCF01127184.1 coordinate 70,627, forward strand.
ATCCTATATGACGTTATATGAGAGTGGCAAATAAAAGAAATTTCTTTTTATTGGCATCGGTCCAAAGCTCACATCTTTAATCCGCTCATTTCAGAATCTATAGATTCCAATGATGAAAACGTTCCATTTTAGATTGCATAAAAGTTCTAAATCGTCATTATAGAAAGATCCATGTAGTAATTACGTATGTAGAAATTTATACTAATTATATATGTTATATGACTATATTTTAATTATTAAAATGTATTAAAATATAATTGATAATAAATCGAGTCTGTGAAAATATGGACGTATAACTTATTTAATTTATTATAGAGAGATGAATGTTAGTATATTGTACTAACAACTCCTAATATTTCTCACGAATTTAAGCTCCTAGCAGACAGGAAGTAAGAGCAGTCACATGACCTGCATTCAGCTTCTGTTTCCACTCACGCATCCTAAGTTCCCCGCTTCTGAATCCTCCTTGAGTTCGTCCCCACGAGACCCTCTTCCTCGTTCGCTGTGCTCTAAGCTGATTACACGTGGTCAACTTGCCCAAATAGAATGCCGTCCCTGGGTATTCAGTGTCGAGGCGTCACACGCTCCGTGGTGTGCCGGCGGCGAGAAGGAACCCTCGGGCGTCGTCGGTCCATCGGTCGTTCCCCACCGCCTCGCCTCCGCCAGCGTCCGCGCGTGAAAGATGCATGTCTCCAGGGCGCTCTCCGCACAGTGCAGTGTCGCAGAGCGAGTTTCTAAGGCACAGGACTTAAGCAGGGGTGGACAATGTCCTTTCCTTTGAGAGTTACGACGATTCATGTTCTTATCATTAAAGGAAAAGAGTGAACCTACTTTGTAGTACTTCACATATTTCTCACATATGTTACGCAAAAAACAAGTTATTTTAATAGTTACGATTTATTAAAAAAAATTCGAATAACCTATATTTCAAAACAATTTGTACTTGTGAAATAACTTATTTGTGTTTTATTAAATACACATCTGTTGGTATTCTGTTCATATTATACCATGTACAGAACAACTTCCACTGTTATCTTAGGAATATGACAAAAGGTTAAATCCGCGTCCGCCTTAGGGCCCTTGATCGGAATTGATTGGATGGTCCCTCGCTTACTTTCGGAGAGTAAATTAGTTCATTCTCCTCCACGTGGTCATACGCAACTACTTTTTTGACAGTAAATTTTTTATCATTATGAACTGGTCCATTGAACGAAAAAAAAGTGATTAAAACTGTTTGTGGTTCATGCGTTTTTGTTAGAACTAGTTTCGGGAGCCTCCAAACAAACAATACTAGTTTTCGACGTTGCGCTATATCGGGTCTATGTTTGGACGTTTCCAAAATGACCATTACTATTTCTGGAAAAGGTGTATCGTTCAAAACATAGGTACGATAATTAGGTTATATATTTACATGCTCTCTGTTTTGTTTTGTTTTTCAAATCAAACATTACCATAACAAGAATTTCAGTAACATTTAAAACCCAGTGTGATACAAACGCAGTACGTATGAGAAAAAAGTACAGCGATATAAATGTACATCTTGTTCTCAAGTGTGCTGGTTATACGTAGAAAGAAAAATCGATATTTCATAATAATACGTACTTTTTCTCAGATCTGAATCCGCAATAATACGTTACAAAAACCCAGGATAATAGAAAATTTTGTCATGAATTTTAACTTCTAGAAATAAAACATGAGATGGAAAATAAGATCTAGTGTGCGTTTCTCCCAGCAACAACGGGAACACAGTTGAAAAACCTGTTGTTCATTCGCGCATTTTGTCCAATACTGTCCACATTTTAACAATTCAGTGTTGCTCTTGTTTATTTCAAGACGTACGACATGTTTTACCATCCAATTTGAAAGATGTGATACTTTAAATTTGTATAATGAAATGCATTGTGATTCTTCTGGTATAAACAAATCGATTATGTACGTCGTTTTATTGATTAAAGTGCTAGTAAATGTATCCTTACGTAGTCAAAATATTGTTTTATAAAGGATTTTGAACTAAAGTTAACATAAACACGAGCACGTACGAATACGTTGGTGTATTTATTGGTGATACAGCCTAACTATACACTGTGAACATCCGTATTTTCTCCCCTAAACTAACTCCAATTCACTCATAAACTTCAATACTCAATACATTTTTTGAAGACATTCAAGAAGATAAAACATGAGGGGAAAAATTGAAATAGAAAGTGTTTTTATTGTCTTGAAAGGGGTTTTGGTTATTTTTCGTTCTCTTTCAGTTATGTTGGGATGGATATAATTCAATGAGTTAAAAGTTGAACCGATGACTGGATGGTGGTCTATGTCCTGTTTCTTGAAAACCATGGGATTGTAATATATGTATTATTGTGCTATAATACTTGCGTCTTTTCAGATGGTAAATAAAATTACGTAACATCTTGAGGCTAAGCTCTATACCACACGAAATCCTTCGGTACGGTCTACGGGACCAGCTGTACGAACCACGTCAACGTTTTCTTTGCGAGGGATTGGGTTTATCGTAATCTCATTCAAAGTATTTCAATAATAACTGTGTAGTTTATCTACCACTTTTGTTCTCATATAATAATTTAAATATGAGAAATCTTTTATATTGCCCGCCAATTATAGAGTTAGCTTCGTCGTTCCCTCCACAATTGTCTTATTCGGCGTACGAAGAAGACTAAAGAAGAGAAGGAAAATAATGCTCTTGTTATACTCTTCAAAAATCATAAGAAAATTTAGAGCTAATTAATCACCCAGTTTCATGTTTGTAATAAGCTAATAAACTTCATATAAAACTATTAATTTACCCCCCCCCCCAGATATTAAAATGTTCAATGTTTGAAATGTAAATAATTCAATAAAATAACTCTAAAATGAAAATTAATGCCAGAGTTTGTGACTTTTCATTTGTGTGCCCAGAGCAACGGTAAATAAAATTCTAATTTCCGCCATCTATTGATTCTGTTCAGCAACTTGATTAACGAATTCATTTCATGAATTTGCTCGCTATTGGGATGCATCTATTTTCTGTTATTGTATAATATTAACATCATTTTTTTAACGAAAATATGCAATCCAGATTTGTAAAAAATGTGTCAAACTGTTTTCCGAAAGAGGCGAGCAATTTTAGGAAATAAACGTTTCAGAAATGTACGTTATGTGTATAACGAAAAGTTAATTTAACGCATTATTTCTCTATGTACAAACGTGTATCAAACAGGGCGCAAAACAATACAATTATCAAATACTAATGCAAACGGTCCAGTGCACTCCACTTCAATTGGACAAAGTTGTTCCATAAACAACATTACCAAGTCTTTTAATAGTCCACGCACATTTGCCAATCTATCTCAATATGTACTTCTTTGCAATTAACCTTGGTATACCTGCTCTATTGTTAATACATGTTTATATGTTACCCGATTTTAATTTGACATAAACATTGGAATTATTTTTAAATTATTCCAAAAGGAAAGCGTTTTTTTTTTTGTTTCTCATCTGTATACATGCACTTGTTATTTCTATTATTTGAAACCTTTAAGAAAATACCAAAGAAAATACAAATTCTTGGGTAAAACTTAACCGACGATTTTGTAGTTTACCTTAATCTTTTCACCTAGTACAGTTCTAGATCATTAATAAGAATTACAATTCACTATAAATATAAAAATTAATTTAATATGAAAATTATATTTTACATTTAAATATAATAAATAAATTTTTACCTTCGACTTTTTTATGGACGTTGACGATATGTATTGTGCATTTTTTATAGCTCAGTTGTAATAAAATATTTTCTTTGCTAAGTGTGGTTTGAAAAAGGACCTACACGCACATATTCGAGGAATGACCTGTCTCACAAAAAGAAAAAGAAACTCGGGTTTCAAAGGAGTCCAATGTCGTGAGGTATTATGAGGAGCTACTGCTGAATACTCGAGAACTACGATTAATTTGATTGTATAAATCGAAACACTGGATATAGAAAATGGTCTTTAGTACAAAGTTTGTAATCCTTAGTCGAATACAGAATATATCTTTACTATAGAATTTGTACATAGGAAATATAGCGTGCTATTATTAATAATTTTATTGTCAAAAACGCAGTACAAACTGCGTATGACCACGTGGAGGACAAACTAATTTACTCTTACATATTATTACCCTTATTAATTAAATCTTATTTTCATGGAGCGATAGGCAGTAGGAGGTGGGTGGTAGGGGCTATTTTCAGAAGATGGACCAGTTAGCCAGGATTACTCAAACGGAGGTGTTACTAGGAGTAGTTACTAAGTAAGAGTTAGTGATGCTACGAATAGTAGGAGATGAAAGAGGATTCAATAGCAGGCAAGCATGCTAGCCCTGAGCTACCAGACGGCTGCTACTGACTACTGGTTGAGAATAATAAATATTGTCAGGTTTCTTTCTCTTTTAGATTTCGTTCAATTTTTTTTAATTTCTCGACATAGTTTGCCAAGACTTTATTATCTATATGTATGTATGTCGATCAGGCCAGCTAAGGACCACGAAAGACGACCCCCAGTGAGGCTCAGGTTTTGATTTGAGTTTACTCACGCGTCGTAATTAGATATGATCCAGAACACTGTATCCGAGCATTACAACTGCGGTTGTTAGTCAAACTGGGACATGGATACAAAGAGCTACAAATTTTTCTCCGGGAATCGAACCCGGGATGACTTAGTGACGAGCGAGAACGTTGCCACTTTCGCCACGGAGGGGCTTATTATCTATATTATATTTCCGATATGACAGATATATTTCAGACATATTTGACGGGCGAGATTTTTCTGGTCAAAAATATAGTATATTTAAATTGTTAGAGAAATAAATGGTACTAAATTTGTACTAAAATACAGTACTTGTATAGGAAAAATCGGAAGTTGATACAGAATGTGAAGTTTTCGCACAGCGTGACAGCGAGCTATCGTATACGCTATTCACATGCAAGTTACTTCTGCGCATGATCAGAAATTAGTAGAGCACTAACGCTCCTAGCGTATTACGTTTCAACGCCTCTGTTTGCGTATGATGTTATTGGTACGCTAGTGAGAGGCCATGTCACTTTCTTGTCTAAATTTGAGGTTATGTTGATACTTGAGAGAATGCGAAAGATTTGTGTGTTTGTTTTTTTGTGGGGTTTTAGGGCTCGTCAACATTGAGGTCATTAGAGCCCAGTTGGTTGTGTGTTCCGTATGAGCACGTTCTGGTGCACTCATTGTACAGTTTACTTGTGTACGCTTATATAGAAGTAGTTTGTTTGGATTTACAATTTTTAGCATGGTTTGAGTTGAAGGTACGCTATGCAAAAAGCATCGATGAAACTAGTTCTTTTCATGCGCATTTACGCGATTAGCGTCATCAACGCAATGTATACGCTAGGAAGCATGTTCGTTTGTATAGTTTTTGTTTCTCTCTAATAAATCACTATATAGTCGTTATTTGCGTTTATTTCACAATACTGTATTTACAATACCGTTTGTGCAGATTTATTACAAGATTCCACAAAAATTGCGAAGAGATTTTTTCCTCATAGAATTTAAGGAGACGTATTAAATGACAGAATCAATTTGACAGAAAAATTCAACACTCATGGAGAGAATGGAAACATCGCTCAACAACAATTACAACAACGAAAGAAAATAAAGTCAAACAAGATTGATGACGCGTATATCTATTATTCTAGGACAGACGACAGACACCTACCCCCAATTGTTTTTTTTTAATTATCCCAACCAGCGAGACGGTCTCCAAAAAAAATCCTTATACCTTATATTTCGTTCATTGTCTCGAAATTCTAAATATATTAAGACATTTAATATTCTTATAAGTATTTGATATTTTAATCAACAAAGTTAACATACGAAAAATGATATAATAACCTCAATTAGTTACTGAAATACAGTGAAAAAGAACATATATTTGAAATATTCACATTTCTCTGGATTTACCCCATCGATAACTGAATTTCAAAAATATCAAATTTTACTGAACATTTACTTGAAAAATGCAACATCCCGTTAAGATTCTAATTCGTAATAAATCGATAATACCATGCGATAAGACCGAACGACATAACCCTGAAAACGTTTCTTTCTTAAAATTCACATTAATATAGGAATTTATTGTCGTAAGTTACCGATCCAATTTTTTTCCTTGTCCAGTCGTCGAGTTCTCAGATATATTTTTACTATTAATAAATATTTCCATTGCCTGTTTTTATTTGCTCCAAATGTTACAATATTCAAATAATTGGAAACGGTCATCTGCAATGCAATTATGTAAAAGGTCATGGCATGTCACGATTCACATGGTTTAAAAAGCACGCTCAAATTCATTTGGTCTAAATTACATCAATTCACAATTAAAGCTGCATATCCTACGTGCATTAGCACCATTATTAGGGAATGTTTTACCTGTGAGTAATCCTTTCAGAATTACAAAAATGAAAAATCGGCAAAACAAAATTAAAATTGATAGAAATGCATTTCTGTTTAATTCTTCCTCACAACTGAAGTATGTGCAGGGATGAAATGAACGGGGAGTTTCAACAGATTTTACTCAACGGTGTCTAAAATAAATAAATTAAGAAAGAAATTTTGAGATGAAAATTCGTACACTCAGCATCTGTGGTAAACGGGAAAATTAAATTCTATATTTACTACAAGTTTTGAGAAAAATTATATATATTTCAGGCAGATTTACACGGACAGAATATGAAAGAACTAGCTCTAAGTATACGAACTGAATGGCAAGTAATCTCTGGTCAGACAGTATAGTGAGGTATATTTGAAACACCATGATATTTGAATTACATTTAGAAAATGAAAAATCTATTGTTTTACAATGTTATAATTAGTCCGTAATAGAGCACCGTTCAAAATCGTTTCTCGTTGTTTAAAACATTTTTAACTTTTAATTGAAAATATTACTTGAAATAGAAGAATTACGTAATATTATACGTTATTTGTAAAAATTGGACCATAGATGATTTTTTAAACTTGCGGATACATTCAGTTAACTTATCGAGCACACTGTACACTTGGCAGTCCTAGCTTATGTCATGCAACAGAAACACAATTTAAAACTCGTTGAAAACACTGTTCATAAAACGGAGTAATGTGTCGTTCCTAGAATCGCAGGGACAACAAATAAAAGAAGAGAATCCTGCAGCGATGTATGCTACTTCAAAATATTTGGATGATTACACGAATTAACAATACATCTTGAAGTACTATGTTCAGAAATCCCATTCTTAGAGTATTTGGCTTGGTTTTAATGTTAACGACTGATAGTGTTTGAGTTTCTGCATATTAGGTCAACAATATTTTAAGTTACGAAAATATTACTATTGTGTTATATGAAATAAAATTTTTGATTGAACATTGAATAGTAAAATTTCTTACACACCATTTTACACCGTTTTTAAGTTATGTTTGTCTAGAAAGGGGATGTGTATTTGATTTTAAATGTTCAACGCAATCAATTAAGAATTATCAGTCATTATGCACTAAATTAAGAGTCGACAATCTCGCAATACTGGCATTTGCTCCTTAACTTATGCTAAATATATTTGAATCTGCCTCTGTCTTAGGGCCCTTGATCGGAATTGATGGGATGGTCCCTTGCTTGCTTCCGGAGTGTAAATTAGTTTTTTGTCCTCCACGTGGTCATACGCAGTTTGTACTGTTTTTTGAGAATAAATTTATTATTATTAACTTTCACGTTACCATTCTTCCACCGCAAGTATTGTAGTCCCAGTTTTGCTCTTGATCTCGGGGTAAAATGTTCTGTTTCATTTCTTTTAGTGCGCAGCAAGCACGTGACACCACGTGAATAACATCGTGCGCATTTGCATTTCGCAGGAGCGCAAGGGCAGCAGTGCGAGCGAGTGCGGTTCGACGGCGGCGGGGACCGGGCGCGCGAGCCGCAGCGGCGCCGCGTCGTGCGGGGCTTCCCCTGCTCACTCGGCGCGCCCCTCCACCTCCTCAGCCGCCAGCGCCTCCAGCGGCGGCAGCGGAAACGAGCGAGGGGACTTCTTGTCCACGGCGTCGTCCGCGCTGCGCCGCTTGCACTTCAGCCGGGCGGGCAAAGCCGGGCGTCAGGCTGCGAGTGCGCAACCACCTGTGCCCAAGGTACGCTGCGAAGTGTAAATGAATCGCCAAGGCAAGGTGACAGGACTCTATACAAAAGATGGTAAAATACCTAACAATAAAAAAGTAGTAATACCAACTCCACATCAAATGATTTTTCTGAACATTTAAATACGTGTCTGCGTGAAGGTACGTTTACACTTCTATACGTGTATGAGCAACTTGAATAAGATACATGTCAACGGGGCATTTTCAATGACCTTCTATACGAACCGCTGCCTTCTGTACGGGGCTGGAATTAAACGATGTGAGCGGAAATTGAGCGGGAACCGACAGTATAAAACATAATGACTGGACGTAATTAGTTCGATAGGGAAGTTCTTGGTTTCAAGTCTAGCGACAAATCTTCCCTCAAGTTTGTAGTTATGTGGTGTGGAGATGCGTCATCGAGAGTTCTGTATTTGTATGAACTAGAGCGTATAGTTAATCTTTGACGCAAGACAGGTCCTCAGACAAATCTCCATACATTTTGTAACAGCATCTATCAGTTTTTACAAGTCGCAAACGCGACTAAAATATCAAATGAACAAAAGAAACAATTTAGGAATTCAAGACTGTGATAGAACAAAAGAGGAATACAACCCGGGTAGTGGACAGATGGCTGAAAAACTGGGTAAAATAAAAGAAAATGAAAAAAAATCGCGAACGCTTCTGCGCTGCGCAAAACCCATTACCAGTTCACGCTCCGCCAAGTGTGTTCACAATCTAGCTGTGTTCTTTGAAGGTTATATCATTGTTGTCATACATTGTTGTCTATTGACTCCTGTAATCGTAAGTGGTGAATTGTTGTTGAAAAGTGCGTACTATATTTACTAAGCTTAAATTAGTTTATTTCTTTAGTATATTAGTATATCAGTTTGTGTTCTTCCGTCGCGAATTATCAAGAATTCCCCCATACAAATCGCGGAGTGTAAACGCTGCCGTATGTATGTATGATGTAGAAGTGTCTGAGATCATACAAATCGCACACCTACGAACCATTGCGATACATGTGTCTCATACAAATCGCTCGTGCGTGTATATGTGTGTAAACATACCCCAAGTCTTGTAACATAGCAATATTATGTATAATAACCAAGGCATACCTAATACTGTCTATGAATGCACACAAACATTTTTCTGTAGCTTTTACAATAATCTTACAAAGTTTAAAATGAACCAAAACTTTTCAACATTAAATTATTCAACCTTTATGGGAAATCAACCAAAAATTACTCTCCAGGTGTGTAGGAAATTAAAGAAAATAAAGAAAAGATCTAAAATTGCTTGCAAAATGAAAGGGGAAAACCAACCCATTTTTGTTCATCGCATCTTTACTAAACGTTCATAAGTAATTGAAACTAATTCTCTTCCTGAAATTAACAAAAATAATCCTTCTTCAGAAATTTTACGTAAAATAAATATTTTAATCTTCTTGTATCAAGAGAATTCATCGACAACAATCAGATACTAACCAAAATACGAATATAATTTGAGTCGACTTATCCGATGAGCCAGAACTGTTGGGCACGGACGCAAAAAACGTAAAATGAAACATTTTAACGGTTTAGAACCCCAAAATCATCACAATCCAGCGGTTAATAATCTTCACGATTTCAGTACTTTCCACAGTTTTTACGATTAAAATATTTTCAACAATGCTCACGATTTAAATACTTTCTACAGTTTTTACGATTACTGTAATAAATAGTAATTTAATAAATATTCTTTGAAAATCAGTTGAAAATAAAATTTCTTAGTATACCGTGGATATAAGGATAAAGTGGATATCATGAAAGGATTGTGCTTTAGGGTGTAGAGAATTTAAATCCGCCACTGTCTCTGGGTCCATAATCGAACTTGATGGAATGGTCCTTGCGTTAGTAGCTTGCTTAGAGAGTAAATTATTTTTCAGCTATCTTATATACATAGTAAAAATGGTTGTTTTTGTATATTTCGTGATTAGCGTCTCGCCCATTTTTCTTTATTTCTACTTTATATTTCTACCAACACTCAGGTCTGAGACCTGTCCTAAAAACTCGAAGTAACTACGCAGCTTCCTCCGATAATCGCTCAGACATGACATCACACGTGATAAACTTTGCAAATTTACTTGAGCGTGAATGGGCCTCTTTACGCATCAGGTGGTCATCATGGGCAGTTCGACGGCGTCGACGTCCTCCAACACCACCATCAACACGAGCACCGACTCCGCCAACACCGTGGCGACGCTGGTGACAGTGGCGGATGGCGACAGCGATGCGGACGCCGCCTTCCTCGACGACGTGTTGGCGGAGTCCCTGCCTGTCATGCGACCGCCCGCCTCCGATATCGCCAGGTAGGCACCGTCTTCAAACCTTTCTTACGCACAGTAAGAGTACAGAGACCGTCCCACGAGAAAGAAACTTTCCTTTTCCCGCCTTGAGAAGGATTGTGCGGTCTGCACATGCGCCAAACATATATTCCTTGTGCATGCGCACATGTGTTTGTGCTCAACGAATATTCTAGTTGCATTTTTTTTTCTCGTAAAACTTAAATACGTAGGAACAAGCAACTAGAACATTCGATAAGAGTGAATACCACGATACATAGACTCATGGGCTCGCCAATATTCTTTACATTTTTTTTTTGTATATGAATATAAAAAATGTCTAATAAAGTCCTTTTGAATTGAAACATTCCTTACTTGTAAACTTCGTCTCCTACTGACCTTAAACCTACCAACATTCTCCCTTAGCTATTCCTAACCAGATGTCACAGAGACGTACCCGAGCTTCTGGAAAATGAGTCACTTTTCGATGCCATTGTCATCGGGTGCGAGGGCTGTGCATTGCTTCAAAGTAAAGCATTGCACAGAGAGATTCAATGCCATGATCTATAGGTGAGCGCCTACGGAAATACCACAGTCATATATCTTTGCAACCCAATACATACTTATCACTCAACTTAATGGCAGAAAATCTGTTTTCTCCTAAGCCAGTTGATTGAAAAATATTCCCCTCCGAAAATCATAAAATAAATCATACGCACCGTGTAGTACTTTTATCATTTATAATCTGAGTTCTAGATAAACAGTAGTTTGGTACTTCAAATTAGCCCCACAGTTAAGTTAAATTGCGAGCATTTTTTTCAATGGTTGTAAAACGACCTTATTAAAACATAGAACGCGACGTTTTGAGACAAATAGTGTGTCGTATGAATGCCATTGACACAATACGTATTCGTGAGTGGATAACAAGGTCGTAATATTAATAAATACACAAGAATAGTGAATTAGTATGAAATGTGCAAAATCTATTTTGGTCACGTGAATGTCCGTTGTTGCAAACCCATTTTGTTCCGGAACAATGTCGCAGGGGTTGTATGGTGCACGTATACTTTTGGTCGGTTGTACCTGGATTGGACGTTTCTTTTTGAAGCGACGACCTTTTCTCCCTTCAGCTTCTCTGCTGAGGAAGAGAAGATCGGTTCTGAAATAATTCCTAAGGAAAATTATTTGAAATTATTTGCCGTATAGCAATTTTTCTCATTCGTATCATCTTGAGATTAAACTGCACGAGTACTATGTGTTTTTCAAAATTACGCTTTCACGCTAGAAATGATATTTTCTATAACATTATACCAATTAATTGTGTGTATGCCCGCTGAGTATCATTTGTACACTCCACTTAACTAAAAAAGATTTTAAGAACATTTTAAACTGTGATATTCCGTTATACAAAAGAAAATGAAAAATATTTAAAGTCAGTCATATTGGTAATATAAGTAAAAACATTATAAATAAAATTTAGGACAATTGTTAATCAGAAAGCAAATTTTTACAAAATATTGAGGGTAGAGAAGTTATGGTAAGTAGTTGCATTAAAATCGTGTTTGTCAGATGTTACCATAAAAGTAATTTGGAAATTCCCACTTGGATAACAAAGGATTACGTATCAAAATTGATATCTTGTCCAATATTTATTCGTGAATGTCTACCATAAATACATATCAGAGAAAGGTTACGATTCTTGTAGCACGACTCAGAATGTTACTCTTGATTTTGGTGCGGTTTTGACTACATGATATGCTCGTGACTTAGGTGAGCATAGCCACGATAGTGTGACGTCGAATTATGATAACCTGCAGCGTCGATATATTTGTCCCATAAACTATTACTATACCAAATTGTAACAGATGACCAAACCTTGAAAACATATTCTCTTTCCAATAAAAGGACACGTTTCAACGTATATACGTTTTGTGTCTACCCACAGTTATGCCAAGATTCATTTCATTATTTAATGGGTGGTCTAATCACATTTTCCTGTGTTGCCTATTCATACACAATTCTATCTTTTCAATATCAATATTGGAATAAAAACACTAAAGAACTCAAAAATACGCCTGTTATTGAGTAAAAAGTTCACTTCAAGTAAATGCTTCACCAATGATTGCTTTTTTGTACGTTGTTTGATTTTTCATACCAAAAATTCATACATGTTCTCATAATATATTTTCCTTATATCTACAATTTTAAAGTGTTAAATAGAATAATAAGCAAGGACATGAAAGTTTTGAGATAATTACGGCCCGATGGAAATGGCGAAGAGTGGGGGGTCAAATCCACGACCTCCTGGTTTGATGTAATTGACCGCTACACTACCCGTTCTTCCACAACTGTATATGTCCACCCAGACCACGTATTTATTTACTTATTTATTTGTTATCTGCCTTTCGGCGAGGTTCACGTCACGAGTCCTGCTCTTTCACCTAACCGTTGGACTCGGATAAATGAATTGGGAAGGAGAGATGTTGGGTTGCCGGGGAACTTATGGTAACCGAACCGACATTTATCTGGAGTAGATCCAGCTGAAAACCTCACCTAGTTCGGTAAAGCAGGGTTTGAACCCACGCTCTACCGTTCAGCGTGGGAAGCGAAGACGCTACCACTAAACCACCACCATGTAGTCCTTGAACTTTGGATGGTTTCGCAAAATTAACACGCAGCACAGAAATTTTGGTGAAATTGCTCTTTGTCTCGTCCGCACCTCGCACTAACTTTCAAAGGACATTTACATCCACGGCAGCGCGAGCACTTTTAAGGTCACCTTTCAGGCGAATTTTGCCTGCGGCAAAACGTGCGTGTTTAAGTTGTGCCAAGGGACACATAACACTACACACTCTACTCCGTCTTGCCGTCAGAGAGTAATGACGGCCCAAGGACCGGTTTCATGAGTCCCGTGAGTCTGCTAGGACCTTCACCATCCCGTTCTCCAAGTTATTTATTCTCTCTCGTTCGAAATCTGTCTCTAAATACAGCTCAAGTAATTTTTAGGGTCAATAACCTTATCTTGTCGCATACAAGCCAGTGCCGTTACTCCTCTCACCAATACATTTGAAATCAGAATTAAAGTACAGTGAAATTTGAAATATTAAAAACCTACAACACTTCTAAAAAATTCGCATTAACATAATATAGACGAACCGTTGCAAAAGAATTACTAATAGGAAAGTGAAAGTAGCGAAAAAAAATTCGAACTATCAAGAGAAATGAATAAAACAATTTCAGTTTACTAAGGATATTCTGCAGTTAGTATTTTGTAACTCGAAGTGTTTTTTTCTTGTCAATGCAATATATCAGCAGTATTACTATATATTTTACTGTCAAAAAGAAAGTAAAAAAAATACATGGTGTTTATATTTAAAGTAACGCTATTTAGACCTACGTAGAACCCATTCTAGTGGGAGTATTTTGTTGAAACTTGGTAAATGCGTTACATGTACCATGTGGAAAAGAAATCAACAATTAAAAATAGTTTAAATTTCAACCCCCTAGATCAGAAAGGAGCACATAAAAAACAAAAACAAAAAACAGAAGAAAAATTGAAAAAAAAAAGAACTTTATTAAATGGAGTGCATATGTGTGAGTAATAAAGTTTTGAGTTACCAATTTGTCTTTTGTTTGTCTCTTATGTACCCCCTTCTCACCTGATGGTTGAAATTAGAACTATTACTTTTTATTGCAGATTATTTCCCCAAGGTACATGAAACGTATTTGCCAAGTTTCAACGAAATACGTCCTCAGGAACGGGCTCTATGTAGTTATAAACAAGGTAGTTTTATTAATAACCACCCATTATTTTAAACAGCGCAAAATTTTAGATTTAGGTGCTATCTAAAGAAACTTTGGTGCATTTTTCCTGAGAGGAAACGGGAGTTGGGATCATATCTTTATTTTAAAACGTACCTAAATTCGCTTGCTTATTGTTCCATAATCAGCATGGATTCATGATTCACTAACCAAATGTGATCTTCTATACATGAATATAGAATCATCCAAAACCTTAAGTGGGATGAAAATATTTTATTATAATTAATTATGAAATATTAAAAATCTTAGTGACTTCTATTTTATAAAAGCAAGCTCCACTGAATTTTCTCTATAACGTAACTAATAAAGCACCTATTCATATAAATTATGATATTTTTAGTAAAACAAGAAAAATAAATTATTGAACATTTCATCAAACGTTTCGTCCGCTTCTTTTTTGTGTTTTGTTATTAGCAAACTACTATTCGAATTTTTAAGGTAAAAATTATATTTTCAATTCAAGTTACTCGAAAAATGAAACGTTCCTAATCCATGATGTACAACCAATATTCACAGAATAATATTAATTCTGGAAGTTGAATCGAACATAATACACTAAAAACATTTATTTACGTAAATTAAAATATTATAGGATTTAACGCTTGAGCTGTGTTAGTTCACGGCGTAGGGAACATTTTGTTTCCAATCCCATTTTAACAATTCTACTTCAAAAATTAAAATGTAAAAATTATAAATTTTCATGTATTTTAATTTGAGGTATTTATAGATTTGTTGTGTGCGAAATTTTTTTGGAAACTTCTTAAACAATAAAAAAATCTCAATGACCAATGCAACTCTAAAAAAAGAGATAAAATCGCTTTCTTGTCATGAAAATTTGAAAATTACTTTTCGACTCATTAAGTCACAACCCGGACACTTTCAATACCATGAAGCGATAAAAATTTCAATACCATAAAGCGATAAAAATTATGTTTGAAATATTTTCAAAAAAAGGTTTCATGCATTTATATCAGAACAGAGTAGATTTTGTAAGTTTCTTTTGAACGTTGCTATATTATTCCTACGTCAGTGATTTTACAGATTTCTGTATTGAATTGATAGTATATATCGATCTTCCTTCAGCTAAAGGCCATCATTAATATTTCTACCGAGTAACATGCAATACATTTTCTATCTAATAATAAAAGCGTATTTATTAAAAAACCAAATGCGTATTAAAAATGCGTAAAAAACGCAAGTTAATTAACACAAAGAAATACCATAGATGGATCACCCAAGTGATAAGAATTTCTTCAAAAAACAAACGCCGTTTATATTATCTTTCAAAACTCTATAACCAACCACCCGAATACCATGATTATTTTCGTAAATATAAGACTATTCTTCAAAAAGTAGACTATGCAGCTAAAGTTATGGAAAACGACAGGCAGGTACTAAAATCGAACAACCGGATGAAAGCCATGTGGAATATTGTTAACCATTACACGTCAACATCTGAAAATCGCGACGAAAATGTTTCTCTTGTAAAAGATGGAAAAATCGTATCAAATCCTCAGGACATCGCAAATTTGTTTAATTCTTACTTCTCAGAAGTTGGTAAAATAACGAACTCAATATATCCAAATCAATGTCCTCCAATTATATCCACCCACGTACCCAATTCTATATTCACTTCCGAAATTAACATCAGTGAAGTCATCAGCTTATTAAAAAACAAATTTTCAACAGGCATATACGATATACCTGAGTTTATTGTGAAATTTTCGTCCCACGCTATATTAAATCCACTCATAAATATTTGTAATAGTTCTTTATCGGAAGGGGTGTTTCCTAAAATATTTAAGAGAGCTAAAGTGAAACCTTTATACAAGAAATGAAACAAACTTAATATTGGAAATTACCGACCCATATCTCTACTACCCACTTTCTCAGAAATCCTAGAAAAATTGTTCTATAAGCGTCTACTAGATTTTTTATCAAAAAAACATTGTCTCTGACGATTAACACGGTTTTAGGAGATCCTTTTCCACTACAAGCGTCATATTTTCTTTCTTAAACGATGTTACCACATCACTTGACCGTGGAGAAAATCATCAGGGTGTTTTTCTTGACTTATCCAAAGCTTTCGATCTCATTGATCACGAAATTCTCCTTTCCAAATTGCATTCTTTAGGCATTCGTGGATTCCACATCAATGGCTAACTTCTGTCTCTTATACACATCTTGTATTTCTTTGTGTTAATTAACTTGCGTTTTTTACGCATTTTTAATACGCATTTGGTTTTTTAATAAATACGCTTTTATTATTAGATAGAAAATGTATTGCATGTTACTCGGTAGAAATATTAATGATGGCCTTTAGCTGAAGGAAGATCGATATANAACGCCAACGCTCAAAGAGTTTTGTGCAACCTTTCGACTTGGTTCCATGCAAATCGTCTCATTGTAAACACTGACAAAACAGTGTCTATGTCATTTTACAATAGTATCACACAATCTTTACCCCAGGTTTTTCTTTCTTCAAACGAAACACAATTAAAAACAGTTACGGATACAAAATTCTTAGGTCTCCATTTTCAAGACAACCTCAAATGGAATTGTCACGTTGACAATCTTAATTCCCAATTAAGCAAATTGTGTTACGCATTCCGAAACTTAGTTAACGCAGTTAGTCCACGTATTTCCCGTTGCGTATATTTTGCAAACGTTTACTCCCATTTACGTTACGGCATTACCTTCTGGGGTAATTCCGGTCAGAGTATTCAAACTTTCAGAATTCAGAAGAGGATAGTTCGGATAATTTGTAAATCTCACCCCCGAAACTCTTGTAAACCTTTATTCAAGGAATTAAATATCTTAACACTTCCCTGCATTTATATTTATGAAACAGTCGTGTTTGTTAAGACCGAATTACTGAAGCACCACCCTTGCTTCATACGAAACAGTCTCGTTCACGAACACAATACTCGCAATAATAATAATATTCATCGCCCTAGAGTGTCAATCCCTCTTTGCCAAAAAGGAATATATCATTCGGGAATCGTTCTATATAATTCCCTGCCCAAGAATATAAAGATATGAAATTGAATCTCTTCAAAAACGCGGTTAAAAACTACCTCCTGCTTCTACAGTGTAAAAGAATTTATTGATTTTAATAAAAGTTAAGTCCATCTTGTACTTTATCACGTCATTGCTGTAGTACTTTTTAAACAACTTATAACAATTTCATAAACTATTTTCTTGCTTGATTGTGTTGTCTTATGGCTCATATTAATTTAGTTTTATGTGTACTCAACTTTGGCACGGTTGTGTACATTAATTCTGTAGCCCCATCATGGCCTGGGTTTTTCTCTTGTTTTTCTTCGGGTAGAGGCGGATATATTATGCAGTTTCTCTAGGTTTTGTCTTGGGGCGTGTTTATTGTAACAACAAATCTTGAATTTAGTGTTATTTCAATTCTTATGATTTTTAAACACTGTACTCCAAAGTTCGATAATAATTTGGAAATGTAAAGTTTTTTCGTTAAATTACAAACATGTTGACATTCTATTAGTATTTTAACTCACAGCCAACTTTCAATTTTATCTAGGAATTTTAGCTGAAATTTTTGAATCCGCCTCTGCCTCAGGACCCTTGATAGGAATTGATGGGATGGTCCCTTGCTTGTTTCCCGAGGGTAAATTAGTTTATTGTCCTCCACGTGGTCATACGCAGTTTGTACTGCTTTTTTTACAATAAATTTATATTTATGAATTAATATTTTTATGATATTCATATACAAAACAAGCATTTTTCTCCAACACTACGAATACATATAATGTTTTTCATATTCGAAATAACGGAGAAAATCTTTAGAATACGTGTTACATATGCGTCAATAGTAAGAAGTTGGGTGACAAGATACACAACGGGTAACCTCTGTATAAGAGAAACATAATTATTCCATAGAGTCCTGAGTGTAGGCATCGGTGCTCGAAGGTGAAACAAAGAAAGAAAAGGTTTTAGATCTTTTCAAATGTAAATCATAAATTATGCTCCACATTCACAGAATTCTGAAAAGAGAGACTGCAATCGTTTTGAATGGTGTTGCGAGAATATGAAGTACCGATATTAACGCCCTTTCAAATTGTTAATTTGTAACATTTACAGTCACCACTTCTTTTCAAAATTATTTGCATTTCTCTTCGTAAAATATTGATGAAAGACTTAATTAATGGAAGAAGGTTGTCAATAGGAAGCTCTATTATTCTAATACAAATCTCATCTCAACCGGAACCGTATATCTTGTACCTTCTTTTTTCATGGACGACAATCATTAGCCAAAAGCTAATATTTGTATAACATGTTCTACAGGGATATCCCACTAGACGTTAAATATTGGAGTAATGTTTGTTGGTTTTTTTTACTTCTGTAAACATCCTCGCTAGTATGTTATAAGTACTGTGTATTCTTGATTCCAAAGAATAATTATCGTAACTTGTAAGGAAAAGAGAAAATATTTGATGAATAATTTTTTGCAGACAACTGACTTCGCAGAGAAGAAAACACAGGTTACGTTGTTTTGTGTTCAGAAAAAAAAATTCTAGCGTGGTGGTAAATTAACTTCGATTGTAATTTAATTCAGAAAAAACAATTTTGTTGGAGTTATATAGATGAACTTTAACGATTCCAATATTTCAACTTTCTAAAATCTGGGTAATTTTTACTTTAAACTCAAATTAAATTTTACACGTTACAAAATCGTTGAATGGATTTCAGAATAAACAATTTTTTTTAAAAATTTCTAACGTGTTCTGTATAAAGCGATTTATTCTATTTTGATGAATAAAAATATTTCTGGAAAAATAAAATATCATAAAATCTAAATATCTAATGGAATTTTCTTAGAGGCGTCTTTAGCTCCCACGATCAAAATAGTCGTAATAGCGAAATAAATAAATCGTCTGCTCTGAAATATTGGGACGAAATCCATAATGGAAATAATTTGGAAATTCATAAAAAAAATTGGAAATAAATATAACAGACCTTCGATAGATAAAATATATAGTAGATAGAAAAGTGTTTAACAATCGAATGGCGTAGATTAAGGGGCAGTTTAACGCTCTACCAACATGCTTTGCGGTTTGCCTACACACCGTACAAGAAGTATTGTCAGCAGTGTTGTTCGGTTATATTCACTCTCGTCAGCTCGAGCTTCAGGAATACTTTGTCGTGGATTTTTCCGGTAAAATTCTGAAGAAAGATTATTCCCTTAGTTACAGGTAAGAAACAGTTTAGAAGATTGTTGGAAACGTTTCTAGCTAATGGTTTACAGAGTTTAGAAAATGCAGGGTTATCGAATCGATAATAGCGTAAAATCCGTAAAACACAGTTTTAGAAAGAAAACACAAAAAACATTTAAAGGAAATGAAATTTAATCGAATCTGATATCGAGGTACAAATTAATAACTTATATAATCATGCGTAAAAAAGAATTTTGAAGAGGAGCATGAAATGATGCTTCATATTTGTCCTATCTGATCTGAAATCATACGGAATATCATGAGCCAAATATCTTCTGGTAAAGTAAGATATATACTGTCTAATAGTATAAACATATTTGAAGTTTCAAAATAATTTGTATTTAAAACACAAGTGTATGGTTCGATCATGGAGAAAATTTGCAGTGCCCTCTACTCCGTTATTATTCAAAAGTATATTCTCACCATTTTCCTCGTGTCATTACTGTATTTTTTTCGATTCAAACACTTTGTAAAAAAAACAAAAACAATTTCAAACATAATGCGGGAAAAAACAATTTTATCTGTATGGTTTATGAAACATTATAAGTTTGTTTAATAAGTACCGTTTTCCTGTCTTGATGCTTTTTACAACAAATCCATTATACCTATCCAACGTGACGATGAAATTTTTTGATTGCCACAATACACTCTACAAAAAAATTCACATATTCTGGCAGTAAATACGTTACGCGAAGCAATGCTCAAATGTTTGAAGTAAATAATTCCCATGAATTATTTTCCCATGAATCCGTTGCTTTTATATGCAACATAACTGAATGATATGAATAGGAACCATATGTCTTGCTGATCTTTGCACAAAAACTTTTCGCGAATAATGTAATACAAACTATCCACGTATCAAGCAGCGCGCTTCATGAAATATACTTTAATACAATTACATAGTTTACAAAACAAAACAGCCCAGATCACTTTGGACTCTCCAAATATTTTAAACTGATACGTACCACGAAAAATGACACTTTTTCGTATTAGATATGTTATTTTCGCTGTCATATGGACTCGTCTAGCGAAAATTGATTCTGCTAACAAATAGTTTTAGTGGATACGAGAGCTAACATGGAAAGCAAACATAAATGAACAGAAGCAAATAGCGATTTCACACTTTCAGTGAGCATGCATATCTATTTAAAATCACAAGTAAATGAACTGGGAAGTTGTAAAGTAGAGAACCTTTGATGAATAAATTCGAATTTTAACTGTATTGATGAGTTTGTTTCAGTCAAATAGTTGTAAATGTAAATTTATTGTCAAGCAGATAAAAAAAAACACTAAGAAAATCTACGACAATTATTTTCACCTATTTATATGTAATTTGCATTATTTTATAAAACGTATCTGAAAATAGAGAAAGAGTTAAACGATTTTAATTGAAACGTCTGGGAAATCACTCGATATACTCGAATTTTTTATAATGAATGTGATTTCGAATCTGTATTGTCCGAGATTTTTCAGTATCTATATAAGTTCTATCTTTGGTTGTGTGTTTAATCTTTTTTGTATTTTACCACTCTTACTACGATTCCGGCCAATAAGATGGGTTATGAGGAAGTACTGATGTTCATCTTGGCTGCATTAAATATTATGAGTTTGACACTCACATAGTCCAGTTTCGTGTATTTTTATTTCATCCTTCCCAACTCCATGTCTAGGGAAGCTATGGATCTCAAACACCATGGATTAGATACCAACACTGTTTGCTTTTGGTTGTTTTTACGTTTCATCCCCCTCCCACGCACCCCCAGAGGTGATACCCCAATGAGAAATGAATTTAAGCTCATTCTCTCATTTTATACTTCGCGTTGCCAAAATGCTACATGAAATTTTTAAAAATTTAAATTGAAGGTTGGATAAGGCATGGAGTGGTCTATTGAAATCTCACGTTGACTGTGATCTTCTTCTAGTTTCGAAGGTAAAGTATGGAAAATTTTATCACTCTCGGGATAAAACCTTGTAGTTTGTATAAACTGACACACAGACAGAACCTTTATATGTATATAGATGTGTACAAGATTATCATGGCGCGTGCGCAGGCCTTCCACGTCGAGTGTGCCCGGTGCGCCGCCACCCACGCCGTTGCTCGGCGCTTGCCAAAAGGACCAGAAGTTCATCTTCGTGCAGACGGAGGTGGCAGACGACGACACCGCCTCCGCCTCCACGTCGGCCGCCGCCGCCGCAGACTTCGCCTCCGCCTCTCGACCCCGAGGCTCCGTCTATCGGCCCCCGCCGCGGCCGCCGCCCACGCCGCCCCCCGACCTGCGCGTCGACTTCTTCCCCGAAAGCGCTCCGGACGCGTCGCCCACGTCGGAGGCGGGGGCGGGGGGCGAGGGTGGAGGCGGCGGGGCGGGGGCGGTGACGGGGAGAACGCGCGCCGTCGTGCACACGACGGCGAACCCCTTGGCGGCGCTGGCGGCGCGAGGAGCCGGACCGGGACTACAGCCGCAGGTGAGGAATTATGTGGCAACAGGTGTTTGAGCGCTCACCACAGAAGGTTCATATTTAAGAGGGAGTACGTGATATTAAGTGCTCTTTGTTCATCACTTATGTCATATTACAAAGAAATATTATTTTTCTTCTAACTTTATAATTACGAATCACAGCAAGAAGAGACAAATTTGTTCAAAAATTACCCATTGTATGTAATTGCTATTCATTTTTCGTCTTCTCAGAAAAAAAATTTTAATTAACGATAAAGGTTCCTGGACTTTTGAGTCATAAGAAATTAAACACTATTAATATTACCAACGTTTCGGACATTTATTTGTCCTCCTTCAGGGCTATATATAACCACTACAAAATAACACATCTTCATACCCAACTCATACCAACTGCATAGAAGTTCGGGTGATGGACGTTGATTGATATGTATGCATGAAATATGTATGAAGATATATCAATGTTATTGGTTTGTGGTTACAGCCCTGAAGAAGGACAAATAAATGTCCGAAACGTTGATAATATTAATAGTGTTTAATTGTTTATGAGCCTCATACTCTACAACCTTAATCGTATATGGTGAACAGGGTTAACAAAAATATAGAATTCAGTGGAATTTCATTGCCACACAAATATTTAATTTTTCAAAGCACTTATTTCATCCAGAAACAGTTATGAAATCAATAACCGACGGATTCGTAGAAAAAGTCACGTGTGTGCTCCTTGATCCAACTTATATACCACACAAAACTAATATTAATTTTCATCCAAATGAAGTCGAAAATAATTCTCCAAGAGCAACCAGGGTTCAGACATTAAAATCAAAGCATGGGATCTGGGGAAGCCCCTCAGCGGTGCTCTGGTACCCATGCATGGTAAATCACAGGGCACAGCAGTGGTGGTGCAGGCGAGCGGACCACCGGCGACAGTGCTGCTGCGGGCGGAGCGTCGGGGAACCGCCGCTGGCCCGGACCACATGCGTCAACTGTTGGACGTATGTCATACACTCACGCAACAAGAACTGCACGACTTCGAGATGAAGTAAGTGCGCATGAGCGTTCAAGTAGGTCACGAAAAGAGCTTTTTCGTCCTGAATAAAAGGCTTCATTTGCGCTGTAGTACAGCATGGAATGAATGATAATAGTCAAGCCACAAGTGATGGAACTTTCTTCAGCGATATGAATCTTTACTCAGCTACAAAACACATGCGATATTCACATATAAACTTTTTGTATCAATTGTGGCCATTCAGATACAAAGTAATATTTAACATCGAAAGTATTCTCTTACAGTTACCCTCTGTACTTTTATTCTATTTCAATAATACAATGGTCAATATTTCACAAAAATAAGTAATAAGTTAATAAATTTTCTTAAATAAATCAAAATGTTTTAATTGGAGAATTAAACACGCTATTCCATAACAAATTCGTCATAATAAAAAAGGTATTAAATTCTACCCTTAATTGAAGTATGTAGGATAACGAAATGCGTTCCTCGGTAAACTATACGAATTATAAAATGTTTTATTGACAAAATAACAGGCTTTTGCAAGAAAAAAGTGTTCAAAATTGATTTACTAGTCCAATTTTTTCTTCAAAAATCAGATATTAGATAATCTGAAATTATTAATGTCAAACAATAGTACATTAAAATCATTAGTGTCAAACAATAATACCTTATTGTCAGAAGAATTAAATTTACATTCTATAAATAATCCATGTTACCGATAATTAAATGTAGTAAAATCAAATGTAATAAATGTAATCTTCTATTAAAGAACCATCACCTATGGCTAAAGTACATACTACGTTATAAGAGCTCATAGAAAACTAGTAAAAAGTATGCTAAATTGCTTGCTTTGCCATCTTAAAGATTGTATTGTAGTGGAGTAGTAACAGCTCTACAATAAGAGTAGTACTTTTCAAACCACCATACAGCCCAGGTATCAAACATTTCAAAATATTTCAATGCTTTAGTAAGAATGGTCCAAATAGAGCTGTGTCAAAATACATTACATTCGTTTGTTGCAATCCAATTAAAAGTATGTTTTTAGAAATTATGTTGTTATTTTTGTCTATTTTTTGTGGAGTTTTAGGGTTTTTCTATTGTAGGTTAACTAAAATCATTAATGTTCTTAATCAATATTTCTTAATGTTCTTAATTAATGTTCTTAATCAATATTTTTTGCATAAGTATGTAACACAAATGTATGCTAATATTCTGAAAACAAATTTCAATTGGAAATAACACAGAATTTGTTTGCTTTTATAGACAAAATATACTTTTCTAGTCATCTGTGCATATGGGTTTAATAGTTGTATTAGTGAAATGTTTGTGCATATTAAATGTTATTCTAAATATTATATAAATAAATTAAATTACAGTTAAAATGATAACTTAAAACATTTTATATTCTAGATTAGAGATAGTATTAGTGAATGAAATATAGTTAGCATGTTTAGTCGACAGAAAAGTATAAATCACATTTAAAATCATCGTACGCTTCTGTTTCACTAATTCTTCCTTCAAATATGGACAACTTCTGTATCCAACCTGTTCAGCATAAGAATTTTAATGCAGTCACACACAAAATATATATGCGGTTACTGTATATTTTTTACCCGTAGTAAATTCATTATGAAATATTTGTTTTGCCATCTATGTGTATATGTTCATTTATTATGAATAAAAACTTTTTTTCATTTATCATACTCTAAAACAAAAAAGAATGTAGTACAATGTAGATAAAATTTCTCTCTTATTTAAGAAATGGGAAATATATGGTAAAAATAATATTCTTAGTATTAATTGTCAATGTTCAAGTACCAGTAATTTTATTGGAATGTTCCCCAATAAACTAAAAAATATTTTCATAATAATACGCAACAAAACCCGCGACCAAGTTAGCTACACAATTAAAATCATAAACGAAATTTTCTCCACACAAAATCATTTTATTTATGGAGATAAATCTTAAAAAAAGAAACTGGATCTAAAAGCTTACCTTGTGGCATACCTCGATGGAAAACAAGTTTTCGGGCAAGAAATGAGAAAGGTCACTCTAATTATCTGAAGTACTTCCATTTACGTCGTCGGAGTAGAGCTATTTTCGAAATACCCTTTCGTGCAGCGCAGTATCAATGACAGCGGTGATGTCGAAAATGCAATTGCCTCTCTGTCTGAATACAACTGCAGTCGAACAATACAGCTCCACGGAAAAGGACACTCTTCGGGACAAAACGCTGCTTTTGCTCTTTGTTCAGAATAGAGTTAGTGGGAATGAATTAGATGCGGGAGAAGCTTCTCGGTCAGTTGCCTTCTGAACTGACGCGTCTCAATTTCAATCCAACCATTCTTTTGTTTCGTTCTCGTCTTGAAACTGTAGGCAAAGGAATTTGATAGCGCTGTTCAGGAATATAATTATCTTCAATTGAAGGTCGAAGGAGGTATAGAATACGCTTCTCATATTGCTCAAAAAGGCTATTCTACTACGGGGTATTTAAGAGACAATGCATTTAATACGAAGGCAATCCAAATCAGTATTTAGTTCAACAAACTTCAAGATACAGCCCTGTTAAGTTTTAGACACTTTTCCTAGAAAGCTTTCTTATTACTAGCATTTTTATTATAATTTATCAATGCATTTTTCTTAGATCTACACGACATGACATAAGCTCTGGTTTTTTCAATATCACAACATTGAGATTGATAGTGACAGTTACTATCAATATCACAGACTGATAGTGACAGTTACTATTATTATTTTCACTTGCAGCGACAATCTAGGGATTGAACTAAATAAGGTAAAAGAACTAGTTTTATAACAGGCTTCTGTTTTGTGAATGCATTAACATTCTTTATTGTTTTTAAATTCTATGTAAATGTTAAACTTAAAATGGACACTAAAACTTTTTTTACCATTTTTTTTTAGTTTTTATACAAACTTTGGTCAAATCTTTTCATTAAACTCACATATGTCCCCTCTCTCTCACTTAAAACCATTAATCACTCCTGATAAGTACTATTTCTCTCTCTCTCTTTCTTCACCCGTTTTGTCTTGCATCTCACAACACGTTTTAGACACAATGTTATATTTCTTGGTTTCCCCTTATATTTCACTTTCACGGGCCACTTAATTATTTTCACATTTCATCTGTCGTTGTTTCTTCTCTTTAATGAAATTTTACTTCTTGTTGTGGGTTAAGTGTTACCTATTTTTATTACCCATCAAAGAATTCGAAGACCACAAAACAAACCCTCAAATTTATGCATGATCTTTCCATTTCGTATTTTATTAATAATGTCAATACTTTCGTTTACTATAATGAAGAGGATATGTTGTAAATACAAGAACTGTAACAACATCCTAGCTCCAATATTGACTTAATTGTTTGAAAATACACGACAACAAAGATAAAAATGTTTAGGGGTCTTATAAAAATTGTAATAATATACTAGTATGTTGGAGAAAATTTCATAAATATTACTTTAATCGAGACAAGATTATATAGGACACATTCTTCCTACTATCAGAGTCGCAATACACCAGACGACTGTTCGGGTATTCATATTTTTTTGGTCATTAAATTCACTAATGTTCGTTGACTTATTCCGTAGACTTGTGAGGAGAACAGGAACAAGAATAGTTGTTTAAACTACGAGATTCTTCACACGGAAATGCTAGAGTGTGTGTATATATATATATATATATATATATATATATATATATATATATATATATATATATATATATATATATACACACACTCTAGCATTTCCGTGTGAAGAATCTCGTAGTTTAAACAACTATTCTTGTTCCTGTTCTCCTCACAAGTCTACGGAATAAGTCNAAGAGCACTTGCATAAGTATTGATCAAGTCGTCCAAAGAAAAAGTAAAAATATAACAAATGGAGAAACACATAAAATACATAAATTACTTTTTATTCTTCAATTAAAAGATTAAATGTATCGTTTATTGTAGAATTTTTGTAAGCGCTCTAATCCAAATACATGGACATATTTTAATGCTGGTAAATTTTAATTTTAACTCTTCTTTTTTAATATTCTCTATTAATTTTTACTTCTCCAAACACCCAGAATTCAACATCTTGGAAAACACCATGTTTTTTACAAAATTTCTTCTTTCTTCTAACTTACTATTATTTCAACGAGTCTTGAATCAACAACTAATTTCTTACTTCTCACTTCATTCGGTGAAATAAAGTTTGTCGATAAATATGGATATTGAAGCAATGTCGTGGAAAAATGAAATGAAATTAATAATGAAGTATCCAAATACCGTCCATTTTTAAGAACCTCATTTTGGATTTGGCTACAGCGAATGTAAGCGATGTGGCAACACCGTGCGAATTGTGCCCACAGGTATGGGAGCCCGCATCACAGCCGTTCGCAGTCCGTGAAGTTACATCCCACGTCGCACACCTCTAGGTACTACAATTGGATCAATATCAATAAATACTCCTCAAATCATTTTATACTGGGATTGCTTTTGATGAGAGATTTCTGAATACAGTTTATACAAACAAGTTTCTTTTTATATCTCGTAAATCAAGATAAAGTGACCGCTTCATGATCGATTTTATTCTTGTCTCAGATGCAGCATAGGAAACCCCATAATAATCAGCGTTCAATATATGTTCCAAAATTATCTCAAAACAAGTTCCACGAATACATTCTGCTATGAGAAAAAACATTTATTTCAATTCACACCATCTTGCAATTAATTAACACATCATAATAAAATAAAGTTTCGAGGGTTCATAAGTATCTTAGTTCTTATGTTTTGAAATTTTATAGTTATTGAAAAGATCGGGTAGTATGATGAATTTTATTTTTATGGAAAATCACCTTTTTGAATCGATAATTATTTATTGCTTTTTTATCATGAAATTTGAGAAGTTAAAAAGACAGTTTAACCCTTTGGCAAAATATATAATGCATAAACATAATTAACTAAGATTATCTTACCACCATATTCGTGAATAAATACAGCAAGTGAATGTTCTACATTATTTACGACAATTTCCACTTTGATCATAGTTACATTAAAAGACAAATAGTAACGTCAATTATATAAAATAATATGCAGAGAATGTAGAATATTTTAAGAGCTCTAATGACCTGGATGTTGGCGAGACTCAAAAGTCCCAAGAAAAAAAGTAGCATATCCTTCAATTAAAGAAATCTCTCTGCACAAAATCAGTCTTAATTATAAACTTATCAAGTATTAGAAGAATTTTATTTATTCCTCATCTTCTTTTTGAGAGATGTAAAGAAACGTTGTTTAGTATGGACGAATTTCACAAGTACTTAGTGATGCCACATCACCAAATCTCACGAAAGCCTTCCGAGTACTGAATGATAATTCCAGAAATCCCAGAGATACCGATTCGTTACCTACTTTATGAAGAAACTTGTTTTGTGTGCAAGTCATATTGTCCTGAACGAAACCTTTATTAAACCTCTATGTTTTATAGAATGAAAATTAATCTCAATTGAACTCAATAATACTGTTACGCTTTTATCGATATACAATTGTGACTAAAAGTTTGAATATAGAATATACTTGTTCGATTGCATGAATCACATTTTGGAAGCATGAGAATAAATTTTTAATTAAGCATTAGATACCGTTTTCACTGAATCCTCTTAGCTTGCATGTTGGCATTTAAAATTGCATGATGTGTTTTGTACTATAAAATGGACTTTAAAAGTATTAAATAAAAATGCAATATAAATAATACGTAAAAACACAGGTATTAATTACATATTTACTTAAAAGACATATAACAATTTCAAATGAAATGGTTAGTAAGGATATGTATCATTCACTGAAAATGTATTCATCATAAGTAATGTAATTAAAATATTCTTTGCGGGAGTTTGAAATTAACATGACATGGTTAATACTATTAATATATTCCGACCAGTGTTTTTCTTCGGTTTTTCCTTCGGGTACAAGTGAATTAATACACAAACGACAATGTCATTAATACTTTTGTTATTCTTAATCTTTAATTTTTAACATTTAATATATACAACTTTTAGGTGAAAATAATAATTAACAGTTCGTTTTTGTTAAATATTTTTATAAATAATAAATCTCCCACTGCCCTTGGGCACTTGGTCGGAATTGATGGATTGGTCCCTTGCTTGCTTCAAAAGAGTAAATTCTTTCATTGTCCTCCACGTGATCACACGCATATCGTAACTGCTTCATTCACAAAAAATTATTTATTATCATACTTTTTGTATTTATTTAACACTTAGTTAGAACAACATACCCATATTCTTTTCTTCCTACGCAGAGAAACATGTCAACGGCACAAATTGACTAATTTGAAGTCCAGTGACAATTTCAATATTCAAATTTTCAATCCCAACGATAAAACGTTTGATCATACTTGACGATAAAATCGCACATATACATAAGGTATTTCGTATTCCCAATATATAAGGAAAACTAATTGATAGAGAAAACAAATGTAATTCACACGTAGATTCACAAAGATTTCAATATCATACCCCTTAATACTCCGAATGAATAAATGCGATATCAATCCGGATAACAATTTTAATTCTAAGTATTGCTCATTCATTCCTGGGTTAAATTTTTTGATGCTCTCTTATTATTTTTTAATTCCCATAATAACATTTTCTTACAACGATGAATTCTTTAAGTGAAAGAATAATATACTTTCACTCCTATTTAAAACCTCATTAATTTAAAATAACATTCTTTCCAAAAAAACTAACTTACGTATCCCAATCATTAGTTTCCACCATTATATACCCCCCTCACAGAATCCAAACGAAATTTGTGGAAAATTTTCAAGTCTCCAAATTGATATTTTAAGTCATTTACCCCAAACAAATTTGCAAAAGACATTGTTGTATATTTCATCAAAAATTACTACCTGAAATCAATTATAGTGCCACCGCTCTTCAGTGTAATCAAATTCATTTCCTCGATTTAAAACAATCAACAGCAACAAAATCAAAATGGAAACAGAAGATATACAGCTTTTAAAAACCATAATCTTATTTTCCACTTATTCCACTGAATTTCGTGTCATGGGAACGTACTAATATGCATGTAGCTTGTGGTCTTATGTTGTTTTTTTTGGGAGACGCTCTCGCCAGAAGTGAATGGTGTACAGGTACGGCAGTCCACACCACAGCCGCTCCCAATCCGTCAAGACACCCGGGTCCCGCTCCAACGCCGGCCGCCCCAACTACTTGTGCCTGCCTCAGCAACGCTCTCGCGTGGCGTCCATGCCCAACACGGGGGTCGAAGAAGAGTACTATCGGTTACGTCACTTCTCCATCACCGGCAAAGGAGTGGTGAATCGAGGAGACTCGCTCAAGGCGCGGCGGTCGCGCTCCAACACGTCCGTCGGTTCCAGCAACTCGTCGCACAGGTAGGGTCTTGGTTGGCGCAACCTTAAGACCGGTTGCGCTCTGGAAAGAGATATTGAGCGGCGAGAAAAGTGTTTCGTTGCACTTCAGAGAGGACAGTTCTGATATCTCCAAAGATTTCGGATGCTATATTGAATGAAAATTGGAGACGGGCGCCAGTGCGCATAGCTGGAGACCCCGGGTTCGAGACCCAGTCCCGTAACCCATTCTCACTAAATAAACATCATTAGTCTGAAAGCTCTCATTTGTCACGGGAGCAAAACTCTTTCTCGCCGCGCATTTCTCTGTCTAGTGTGTCTTGAACAGCGTTAAACCGCGTCCACACGGCAGCACAATTCTGTGACGCAATCGCGCCGAACGCGCACGAAGATGTTACGGCACGGCGAGCAATATCGCGCACGAACAAGACAGATCTTGGTTCGCCGTCGCTTGCGCGAAAATCATCCCAGCGTTCGTGATCGTTCGGCGCGGTTACTTTGCAGCGTTGCACGATAGTGTGGACACGGTATTACACATCCTAGGATTCCCATTTGTCACGTGTCTTCCTTTTCACGGGCCGGTTTTTGGTAAAGAACACGCCGGTTTTTGGTAAATAAATAGTATGTGCTCCAGTTTAGCTGTCATACTCATAGATATCTCTACAAGAAGACATATTGCAACACGATTGCTTTCTGGGAGTTCTGGAGCGAATAAAATTTTAAGTTTATTCATAATGCGTTGGATGTCAGGCACTGTTTGCGGACGAACAACAGATAAATACACAGTTTTTAAACTAAACGTTTTTTTTTTCATTTATGGGTTTGACTAAAATATAACTAACAAACAAATAAAAACTAACAGAATGTATAATTCACAATATGGAATAAGATTAATTTAGTATTTATTTGGGAACAAATCAAAATATGTCGGGGATCCGTATTACTCTCCCGGATGCCCCATTCACTCGAACCACAATTAAAATATAAATATATGTGTTTAAATCAAAATATAACATTATGTAATGAAAGAACACAGAGCATGAATAATCACGATATAATTATCTAGTAATTTTTTATCCATTGACGGTAAAATCGGGAGTAAATGATTTCATCACAGACATTTTGTGTTGGATAACATGCCACCAGTAACTCTCTTTCTACGAATTGATCAATACGATCTTTGAGACAATGCCTCAACTTCAGGGTTTCACTTTGTAATAAAATTACAGAGGTACTGCTATAAATTATGTAAGTCGGAGAATGCTTTTATTCACGGCACCGAGTTTCTTGAAAAATAAAACATCCCAAAGTGTTTTTTGTTTATTTAAGAAAAATTATAGATCAATTAATAATTTGAAAACACATTTATACTATTTGAAATACTTGTATCATTTAGTCTTCCAGTAAATCCGAAAAAAAACTAGAAAGCATCAAGTACTTAAAACAACATTTCAGATGTTATCTTAAAGTTATTGAATTCAAAAATCATAAAATCAAGAAGAATATATCCCAGGGTGATAACGCATAAGTATCTTAACTAATTTGTTGCCCTCACTGGACTGCATGGCGCATGTACCTAATGTGGTCTTTTTCGTGTAATTATTTGCATGCTTTCCTGAGTGATGCATGCAAGATAAAAGTAATACGCTGCAATTTTGATCTCAGTCATTTGAATAATGAATATGTAAAACTTTGTTAGGGAAGTGTGTTAACCAACACGATTACCAGATGGTAGACGCGTTAAAACAAATTTTACTATGTACGTGTATAAGAAAGGTAAAGAAGATAACAAAACAAGTTAATAAAAAGCAATTCTTTCGATTCGGTCAAATTTATTCACTCGTTCCAAAGAATCAAACTCACCTTCTTTCGTAAAGTTTATCTTCTTAATTCTCGGTACATAAGTACTGGTCCATCAATTCACGGCACATTCTACGTATGCAGATTCATTTGAAATACACAATTTTCTCCATCTCAATAAATATATCTCATAACTCATTTCGAGTAAAATAGCATAACTTAACACCAGTCGTCGGCAAGGTAGAGAATCATGTATGTAAATTTTAACTTGTCGCGAAAATTAATTTGTACTACTAGAAATGGATCGTAACATCCTCTCTAAAAACGTTTAATTTGAATGGATTTAATTAAAGGCTGAAATAAACCCGAGATGGGCTGAAATATCGATATTGATGTTTTGGTACATAAAAGCAGTAGAAACTGAGCAAGCACGAACAGTTCGATTTTTTGTGATGAAAGGACGTCAGAGTACTGCAGTCTACTGGTGCAGGAGTTCCAACCGCCTCTTACCGCTTCACGCCTTGTTATCTCCCTCACCTATGTGGTGAAAAATTTTTACCTCAGAAAAATCGTACTGAAGCGTCGAACGACACACGTTACGCTCTGAAAGATCGCGTCATCACTGCTAGGTATGGCATGAGAGGGAAAAATGAGAAAATTGATCGTAATTTCAAATTTGACGAATCAATTTTGTGTTTCAGAAATAATATTCTCTAATGGGATCTCTCTTATAAGAAGTTTGTGATGAAAGACAAAAATAAAAATTTCATTATTTCATTGCACCTAAAACTTTAAAAAATATGTTTACTTGCTTAAGAGAATACATAAAATATATTTAACAATAGAATAATTTTTTTGGAATAAATATTCCGAGAGCAAAAAAATATAAAAGATACCTTTCTACTCTTTCTCCTCGACGCACCAACGAACTTTCAGTCTTCAGAATAACATTTAACCACAATTTAGCTTATAGAAAACAATTCATTGAAACATTTACAAAATTGAGGCATGTAATGGAAAAGTTTTTAAGAATAAAAATAAAACCTTTTTTGCGCGTAACTGTCAAAGCAACGCCAAAGTTGTGGTAATATATTCAAGAATATTTTGTTGAAATTTTTATTGCTATGACGGTCAAAAGATAGCATGGACATATAAAATGTCTTAGGTCAACATATACTATTCAATAATAGTCCGACATTCTCCATTTTTAATTATTTGGCAGAATGGTTTTGATACATTGTATGTTTGGCACTAACAATGGTTTCAACAATACACCATAATTTTTGAAGCAAAATTGGTTGCAACTTCAAACAAGTAATCTAAGATAATTATTCCATAACTTCTAATAATCAAATATGGCGTTTAAACATTTTTTCAGTAAAAACGTGGTTTTAGCATTTATGACGTTTAATATTTACACGCCTCAACTATGTAGACCGGATTATTCAACATTAAACTATCTTC
Source organism: Laupala kohalensis (assembly GCA_002313205.1). Lineage (NCBI taxonomy): Eukaryota > Metazoa > Arthropoda > Insecta > Orthoptera > Trigonidiidae > Laupala > Laupala kohalensis. The sequence goes on from NNCF01127184.1 coordinate 104,289, forward strand.
TTGGTCAATGCAAAAGTTACTTCACAGTAGTTTGTTGACCAGCAACGTTTGAACCCAGTTCAGAGTCTCGTTTCAGTGAGGTCACCTCTCTTGAGAAAACCCTGCGATTAATTTGTCCATAAGTCTCCGTTTCAACAAATGCTTCAGTGTGGCCGTACACAAAGCGCTGATGGCACTCTTTATACTCATTTATGAGAGCAATGTTTTTCTCTCACCGTCGAGAACATTTGGCTTTTTTGAGTTCTTTGCCTTCGGGATTTTATAACTCGCCTTTTCAACAAAAAAAGTAATGATAACAAATGAAAGAGAAAAGTATTTCATTATGTTCTAACATTTACCATTTATTCATAATGTAAGGCAGATAAAATAATGTTTCATTGTTAAAATGTGTACAAGCACTAGGCAAGTATTTTTTCTTTCCACTAAATTCGAATTCCAGGTAAATTATATTTGTACTTATTTTCCATTTTATGCATTCATAAACCGCCTTTAATGTTTGTCCTTGAATCACGTTGGTTCAATATTTAATTATGCTCACGAAAGTTCCACCTATAAAACTCAAATGTCTAGTAAAATGGGATGGAAATATCTTTCCCATTATCTAGAAAGAATACCATACAAATCGAACACAAAAACTCTAAACAAATTCACCATCAAAAATTTTCACTCGTTCTTATCCTATCATGTACTATTAAGTGAGCGGCAACTGTTTGCATAGATGCATTTGTAGAGGACAGTTCATAGAATACATACATTTTGAGATTAAAATGTAACATTTTCCCATTTCCGAGGACAAACATTTGAGTACTTTATACATTATAAAATACTAGCAGAATATATCTGGCATTTCCCGGAATTTGAAAAGAAAGTTAAAACATTCATTACTGGATTTTCAAAAACTTTAAAAACAAAATAAAAAAAATAAAAAAATATTTATTTGCATAGACATACAAAAATTACATCAATATTCAAAGCAAAAATTGTACTAAGAATTTATATATTTTACCCTGCAGTGGGTATGAAAACACCGGTCAACAAGTCTAGATTTTTTTAGTTAATTTTGCCCGATGATGGCCGAGATTCTCATATAATATTCTAAATACATTGGTTAGTTTCCATATTTCACCACTTTCGTGTGTACATTACCACGAAAATACAATACCACGAAGAAATCCTATAAATATACGCACTGTTTTAACTGTTGTTTGCTAGTATGTAAATACTTACGAATTATTTTAAAATCAAGGCTGAAGGAAAATACACTTTACACAATGCTCAATAAACAATGCGTATAGTTAAGGCTACTGAATTCTCGGGTTTTCATTTCACCTTCAAGTTATGTACTTGAAAGTATTGTTCTTCATATAACAAAACCTTTATATAATATTTTTCCTACTATTCGGTCCTTTAAATTATACATTCAATGGATTTTCCAACTCACGTAACGCGATCGAACTCTAGAGGACACATAAGAAAGCTTCTTAATCAACAGTCACGCAAGTGAATATTTGTATATACTGTTTAACAGTCAATTTTAATTGGTTGTTATATCTTGTAATGCATCAATATGGAGTCAGCGTGGCTCAGAGGATAGAGCACTGAGTTGCTAGCTGGATGGCCGGGGATCGATCCCCGGTGAGGTGGGGATTATCATCACTCCTCAACATCCAGACTGGCTCCCAGGCCTACTCAGCCTGCTATAAAATGAGTACCAGGATCTATCCTGGGGTCGAACCGGTCGGAGCGAGATGCTGACTATATCTACTTCTTGTAGTGCAGGGTTCAAGAAAATCGTGCGAGCTCTACCCTCCACGAAGGTCAAAGTCCACAAAGGCCTGTAGTGCCAGATAAGAAGAATTCATCAATATGAGCCATATATAGCGTTTTTGTTGCATCAATCCTTAAGAAGAGTCAATATAATATAATTTTACTGATCACTTCTTCCAATTTCCATGCAATAGACGTTCAAAAAAAATCACTTTTATTAGTATAGATGTACCAACATAGTGAGCATTCAGAATTTGCACATGACCGTCAAGGCTTCCCAAAACGTGAATAAATGGATACAAATCGATGGAACTCCTGAAACGGAAAAATGATCAGTAGCACATTTCTCCGAATGATATACACGACAAGGGATATACAGTACCCTTACTATAGAAATAGTAAACAATGTAATAATCACATGATCATTTAGTTTTAGATCTATATTGTCATACGAGAAATTAGAGCAATCATCCCTTTATTAATTTTTCCTATGTTTCCATAGAATTTATATGTATCTGTAGTTTCTTTGTTGCCTATTTTAAGGTGTCAAGTTAATTTACTTATTTATGTACCGCACCTGATGACAAGTAAAATTAGCGATCGAAAAGTTGTGTATAAAAATAAAAATATAGACTACTTACAATGTCATAAAGATATTAAAGCTTTTCACAATATTGTATTTTGTGTATTTATCCCAAGAGGGTATTCGCATCAGTGCGATTTACTCGTCCGAAAGTTGCTCGCGAGTCGTATCTGAGAGGACAAACGGAATAGAAGAGACTGTGTCGTCCGTCTTCCGTTTCACTTGTGTCCGGCGTCCAAACACAAATCACCCCGGAAACGACCAGAGGCCGCAGAGGGATGGGTCCACCAGCACAGAAGAGACACTGGGCAGCGTCTTCAGAAAGGAACACACTCTTGAATGGTTGGAACTAACAACGACATCCGAATAGTACACTCTGTTTAAAACTTATTCCGGGTTAATAATAAATTGTTATTACTCGACATTTAAATGGCAATTACAGCGAACGAAACTTTGAACATGAAATGTTTGACGACACTGTTTAATAACCCTGAAAAAAATTAAAATAGGGGTGATAATAGCCATGAAAACCTGCATTAATCTGGCATCTAGCATGGCTCTTCTAGCCCCTTCGATAGCTCAAGGTTAACCCGCTCGCTTGTCACGGAGATACCCCGGGGTCAGAAAAAATTGTAGCTTGTCACTTCTCATTTGACGAAGATTGAAAAGCTTACCCTCTGCGCCTTACCATCGCAGTTGTAATACTCAGATACGGAAAACTGGATACCCTCTAGACGCTGTCCTCCCCAAAAGGTTTTACATACTTTGGGAACTATACGTTCAAAATATATATCATTGCGATAGTTGGATATCGGTACAGGCGATACTATACCTGAGAGATGCCTATACCTGTAGTCTACACCTGCGAGATGGCCAAGCTCGGAGCCATACTGAACACGTCGGGGTGTAACACTCCAGTAAACGTGGTGGGCAGAATTTCCATATGGCGTAAATCCCGAGAGTCAATAAAATACTAATGAACAAAAAATTATACATGTTCAATCATTAAGAATAGATAAAATTGAAATTATTCATCTAACTTAGGTGTATTGTCCCTTCCGTGGCTTCGGTGTCAGTGTGATCGCTCGTCATCAAGTCATCCCGGATTCAATTCACAGGTGGGGCAAGATAAAATTTGTGCTTTTCATTTCCATGTCTCAGTTTAAATAGCAATGATGTATGAAAAGTTCACCCTTTGCGGATAACAACCGCCATCTGCGTCTAACAACTGCAGTTGTAATACTCGGATACAGTAATCTGGATCCTATCTAGACGCTGTTCCTCCGATCTCGGTAAAATTCACGATGTGTCTAGTGAGTAAACTCGCAAAAAATCTGACTCTTACTGTCACTCGTCATCCGCGGTCCTTAGCTGACCGAAACGAGATGCATACATACAAAAGGTGTATTTTTATTTCATTTATTTCGATAAATTATGTTAATTAAAACGTCCAGTTTTAAGGGACCCCTCTAAGAGAAAACCTAGAGAAAAAATCACGCGAAGATTAAGTATCCCAGTATATAATATCTTACCGATTTGGAGCAAAATTAGGATCGTTACAATTTGAACTATTTTTGCATTTCAACCTAGAGTTATCCACATTTAGTGAAACTTCATTAATAATAATAATAATAATAAATTTATTGTCAAAAAAAAGTACAAACTGCGTATGACCACGTGG
>NNCF01127184.1:109824-157538 GCA_002313205.1 Laupala kohalensis
GACAACGCTGAAGTATTTTATTTTTAGTATAGGATATTTCTACCTGTTGATATCTATCTTTTAAATGAGAAGTTAGCCATTGATGTGGAAGTCTACGAATGCCTAAAGAATGCAATTTGGAAAGGAGAATTTCGTGATCGATGAGATCGATAGCTTTGGATAAGAAAGCTCAAGAAAAACACCCTGAGGATTTTCTTCATGGTCAAGAGATGTGGTAACTTCGTTTAAGAAGGAAAATATGGCTCTTGTAGTGGAAAATGATTTCCTAAAACCGTGTTGATCATCAGCGAGAATGTTATTTTTTGATAAAAAATCTGGAAGACGCTTAGAGAATAATTTTTCTAGGATTTTTGAGAAAGTGGGTAGTAGAGATATTGGTCGGTAATTTCCAATATTAAGTTTGTTACCTTTCTTGTGTAAAGGTTTCACTTTAGCTCTCTTAAATATGTTGGGAAACACCCCTTCCGATAAAGAACTATTAAAAATATTTNTATGTTTCTATTATATAAACTGCGATAAAAGTTTCATTTAAAAAGTCAGTATGACAATATGCACCTTCCCCAATGTGACTCGTATAAAGTTGTAGATTCTCTATTATATCCAGTAAATATAAGGTTCCAATTACATATCACCTCTACTGAGAGAACTAGCCTAAAGCAGGTCCAAAACGTTGTTCCTCTTGACATCAGACATGAGCATCACTTATATCAATAATCAATATTACTCGGAGCTTTGTTATTTATAATAATAATAATAAATTTAATAATAATAAATTTATTGTCAATGAACAGTACAAACTGCATATGACCACGCGGAGGACAACAAACTAATTTACTCTCCGGAAGCAAGCAAGGGACCATCCCATCAATTCCGATCAAGGGCTCTAAGGCAGAGGCGGATTCAAAAATTCAGCAAAAATTCCTAGATAAGATTGAAAGTTGGCTGCGAGTTATAATACTAAAGAATGTCAATATGTTTGTAACTTAACGCAAAAAAATTACCCATTTCTTACCCACATTTAATTAAGTCGATCTCTACTTAAAATTTACTTATTTCTTTCTCTGATTTTCTTTCATTTTCTTTTTTATAACTCGTTTTAATCTCTGGTAATATTATTAATAAGTAGCAAAATTTCACATGTCGGGTTCGGGAGTCGAGAACGACATCAACTTCCCTCACAGCATGTAAGTGTGGCGGGACTGCATTCCGTAAATCTTGGTATGTAAAAGTGGATTGTATTGATCTACTGCGGAATAGAAGCAATGTTCTAAAATTTGCTTCTTCATATTTATCTAAACTATTCCACATTGACAGGTAAAGTTACAGATCTGATTTTAATGACAAATCTCTTTGTTCTAAGAGCTTTTTATGTCATAATTGGTTTAAAAAACACTTTTTTTCTGATACGTATCAGTACAATTAAAATATGATGGAAAGAAATACTGATTATTTTACGAAATCGGAATATAAAATTTACGGCTGTAAAAAATATATTCTCTGCAAAAAATGCATATTTTATACTGAACTGAAGAAAATGTGATAGTTTCAAACATGAGTGCTTCATGAGCATGAATATCCATTTATTCCTCCTACAACATTAAAACTTGCTGTGAAGAGCATGAGCTGCATATTTACTCACTGTTATCTGACATAATTAGCGTATCACTCTCCAATACGACAGGAGTCGTTCGTATCACGTCTAATTAACACAGAAAAAACGCGAACCGATGGAGTAAAACTTCTGAACTTCCAAGACCATGCAGCATCTGCTTTCTATCTTCGCCGAGAAACGACTAGTAGTACGAATAAAAACAGGAAACACGAATCGTTGGGTTTAAAACTGTTGTAATTATAAAATGGAAAAATATGAACTTAGTTTTGAAGTAGAAAATTGGATTCAAACTTTTACTCGGCACAATTTCACCATGATTTATCATTTGGTTTGAACATAGTTTTTAAACTGTAAGTTAACTTTATTTTTCCACATTCACATTTCTACGCTCTCAAGCCAACGTAATTTCAAATTTCAGGTGAAAAGTCTCGTAAATATTGTAATAATTTAATTGCACTAATTTATTTCACTCGCGTCAAGTTTTTAATATTGCACATAAATGTTGTCAGTTGTTCTTGTTAGTTGTATATTGATAAGGCGGTACTAGTGTTCATTTTACGAAGAATAAATGAAAATTGTGGTTTCGTGTACAAGTAGAACTTTTTAATATTGTGGTGGTACTTTCGCTCACTTAGCTTGCATCATTAGTCTAAATAAAATGAAGTATTATAAACAATGCGTAAAGAATATAAAGCAGAAAGTAAATTATAAAGGTTATTAAATTAAATTAAAGTGGAAATTTAGTAATAAAACATTTTGAAAACAGACCAACGGAATTATTAATCATATTATTACTAAGCAATAAATGGAAATAAAAATACATAAAAATAGGAATAAAGATGAACGAACCTGACAATTATTACCTGACAACCAAGTATTAAGAGCAGTGCAGAAAATTCAAGGGGACGCTATTTAAGAAACTCAGGCAAGTAAGGATGAGAGGAGAGTTTTCCTTAGAGCACTGACCGGGAAAGTCCTAGAAGATTCAAGGACCTAATTTTCTGAGGACCTTAAATAGCGTCCCCTCGAACCCTCTGCACAACTACTCTTTATATTAGGCATTTTCAGGTATGTTTTTTTCTTATTTATTTATTTCTATTTAATTTTTATATCCTTTACTCATTCATTCAGTTGCTCTCGTTTCAAATAATAAATTATTACTACATTTGCACTATATTTTAATTTCAAAATAAATAATTCAATAATATTTACAATTAATTTTCTGCTGGACATCTTTTATACATAGTGTGTATTACATCATTTTATTTTAGATTAATGATGCAAGCTAATTTGGCGAAAGTACTATTACAGTAATAAAAAGTTGTACTAGTGAATAACAACACATCTTTTATTTATTCTTCTTTAATTGTTCTTAAATACCCATTGACTTCTATAGAAAATGTTCTATCATATTCAGTTGTCAAAACATTTGTGAACCAACCCACGCATGCTTAATAGTACATCGTGAAAACGAAGAAAATAAAGGAACATGGTTCGCAATGTATTCGCCGAGAACATAATACCAATTCAATGCTACTTTTTAATAACTGCCACACACTTTGATTCCAATGTCTGTTAAAAACCTTCTGTGTTTTTTCTAACCACATGTATTGTTGGTTTCCTGTACTGAAGTTACGACGTTTGGCTATTTCCAAAATTTAAATAACTCTTTTATATGACAACATGATTTTTTTTTTCGAAATTTTTGACACAATGCATTGTTTTCAAATTTCACCTGAATATTTGCTTCGGCAACATTTTGGATATTTTTTTAAAAATTTTATCTTGTAATCTTGGGAATACTGGTAACTTAAAGTGGAGCTCTCATTCTCGAGTCCATTCAGCTACTAAAAATTTGTGTTTTTAGAATTATTAAAAATGACAACATTATTTCGTTTCATCTTTTTCGTTTACGATCTTCTCCATTGGTTCATAAATCTTATCAATAAAAAAACATCTTTATGTCTGAAATAAACATATAAACTGAAGAAATTTGTTCACTAGAACTGTTAAACTTCTAATTCACTTATGAACTTCGCTTAATTTCGCAGCTTTCTGACTTAGTTTGCTCGTTGGAATTCTTTAACTTCGAAGCTTTCAGTGTGAAGGCCATCCTGTGGATCAATGAGGACGAACCCAAAACTTTTCACTTAGGCGAGCACTAAATATCCCTTACTGCGTTAGATACACTCCTTTTCACTGCTAACTCGGTTTACAGTCTGCTTCAGACCACATTAAATCTGGGACGATAGGATATTTCGCATCGTTTTCATGAAACTGATACCACCTCTCAATTCTTTAGTGAACAAAATTTGATTTACCGGACACGTGAAAAGGTTAATTAAAAATTTATTTTCTCATGTTTTCGTTTAATCGTATAGAAGGAAAATAAATGTATTTGAATGTTTTCTCTTCAATTTGACACACCAGTAAAAATCTAATAAATACACCCGCGATGTATATCAATGTATATTTTACTTAAAGATCCTAATGGTGACTGTAAACAACAACAGTGTCGACTTTAAGATAGATAATAATTGAGTTAAATGATCTAGATTTCGAGTGGGAGCAACAATTAATTAATGAATTACTTTCATGTTAAAATAGTGTCAACAAAGCGATACATTTGGATTTAATAACATTTTCTGATTTGTGTCAATTAAAAATTAATATTAGTTTTATTCAACAAGAAACCATACAGTACGAATAATTTTCCCAACTCTCCGCATAAATGGGGCTTGTAAAACCTTCCTGGAAGACAATTTCAATCCATTCTTTTTCAAAATACATTATTTTTGTAGTAGTCGCGCGCTAACAAATTAGCATTCATTTATAAAGGAATATTTAATCTCACTAAACACATGTATAGCTCACGTAGCCTGACCAGTCTTAAATTATTACCGTAAGAAGATAAAGGTTAAAAAACATCTACCTGTCGAACAAATATAATAATAATAATGTCAATATTATCCATCGAGGCAATCAGATACATAAACTTATCCATATGCTGAAGTTTGGTGGTTTGGTCATTAGTACATTTTGTTCTTTCTTTAACCCTCATCAATACCATCGTACATCATTGCGATCTTAACGGCAACTTGGTATTAGCTATGTCACTAGTGAGAAACATTTCACAAATTTTTTTTTTTTTCATTATCAACCTTAATAAAAATGGATTCATGTGGAAAAATACTTAATTATCTAATATGCACCTAATGATTTAGAGTATACTAATATTTTTCAGCCAGTGTCATCTGGGGATTTGAATTCGCCACTTTCTGACGGCACCACACAGTTCTTTCCCGTAGTTTAATAAATAGGCACCTCCACAGCCTCCCTCAACATGCAATGTTTTACGAACAAAGCAAAAATTTCTGTTAGAGACCGAAGGGACAGATATCTAATATTGTCAGGTCCGTTTCAAACAATGTCACAGTTTCATAAATATTCTTAAATAGAATTAATAGTCTCTCCAGTTAAACTTTCAAACTCGTAACAAACATTAATCTTAATATATTAGAAAATAAATAAAAATGACGTGCCAAAATTTTATCTTTATTACGAGGTACTTAGTTCGTAATAAAGATAAGTAATAAGACTCGTAGAAAGATCCAAAACTGAACATAGAAGAGACATAGAGTTTATTAGAAATAAACTAATGTGATGGTATTTAGTATAAGCACCAAATTTTAGTACGTACAAAACACCTTTGAAAAACGCGTACGTAATAAAACGTTTTATATCATAAAGAATTTTTTTTTGTGACGTAGAAAAAATTAGAATTTTATTCCATGAGTATTTCTATTAGAGATCGCTCACATATTATGATACACTATTTTGGAGCTTTTTAAACATGCCCGCTAGTCACATTTTGTCACAGTATCTTCAGTCTTTTGCCAATGAGATGTAACAGATTTCCAGGATTTTTAAGGGAGTTCAAAAGAAAGTTTCACATACTTTTTGTACTTTTAATAATACTTAAAATTGCAACATTTGTTTGTAGATTTGTAATAATTATTTTATCAATATAGTGAATATGAAAATGGTAGAATAAATTAATTTATCTGTTCAATATTATTTGAACTAGTGGTGCATTTAGAAGAAGAAATCATTATTGAACGAGTTAAAATATCACTAAACTAGTCTTACAAGCTTTTCAGTTATATAATCTTAAAATATACGTAACTCATAAAACACTTCGTCACAATTTTCGGAGTCTCACCCCCGCACTGATTGACATAACATGTGAATGACCCCTTATTGCATAAATATTACTTATCAAAAATGAGTTACACAAAATGCTTCTAAGGTAAGTAATAAACGTAACGTAACCTCTCCCCCATTTCATGCCTAAAATTCCCTTCAACAAGTCGTACCATGCAAAGCGCTTTGGGAACGGCGTGAATGAAAGTGACAGCTCATAAGAGGATGCAGCGGTGATGGTAAAGAAGAGTGCTCTTGTATGAGAGACTCTAGAGCAATTCTGTTAAACAACCTGACTGTTCGCAGAAAATTACATATTGTGTAGTGGTGGTAACATTACATTGAACTTCAGACGGAGGCCACGAAGGTATATACCTATGTGGGTGTGTAGATAATATTGTAAACATTGTGTTACGTCGTACTTTCTCACGCTTATGACTCATGATACCAATTTTTTTATATTTACTTTGTAATATGATGAAATTGGTCGTGGTTCTTGCCTATCAAATACACATAGTAATGTATCCTTTTTTATATTTCTTCTAAATCACGACGAATAACAATATGAGTTCAATATCTGTAGTTCATACTATAATTAACATTATATTACTTAAGTAATATTATCTGTAGTTCATACTATAATTCATTATATAATCAAATTAAATAAATAATTCGAGGCTTACCACCTTTCACGGACGAACAGTATATATTTTGTGATTAAAATCTCACAACATACATCTCACACAATTCAATATCGGAAGGTTTTTTCGATTCTGATTTCGAAATTTGCGATATATACAACAATTTTAATTTAGAAGGAAATTAGTATGTAGCTTTGTGACATCATTTTATAGTGTTTCATACATTCAAATTATAATGAAAATTCCTCTCTATGTAGCTCTTACCTCAAGTATGTACATAATTACAATTTTATTTATACCTGACACACTATGCCATTTAAAAATTGAAAAAAAAACAACAGACATCTCACTTTCACCTTAAGGAAAATATAAACTGCGCATAACAAAGGCGTATTATTGTTTCAACTTGCGAGAACAATATGCAAAGAACATTTATGCATGAAAACCACAAATAGGGGTTCCTGAGCAAATTCCCCAGCCAAAGGAGCGGGAAGATATACTAAAAATCACGTGCTAATAATGGGTCATTTTTTGGCAAATTTAAAATATTTCGTGTAAAAATATTTTTGCGCCAAGTGGTTAAACATATATTTTCATTGTAAAACTCAAAGAAAGGCAGAGAGAGCACAGAGCGAGGAGGAAGAGAGGAGCTTTGAGCTGACAGAACACGCAAGTAGGATAATCTCATTCTCTGGGAAACCGCAATCACTTCTCTTGTCTCAAACCACCCTCCGAACCATCCGTCGTCTATCCTGACACATCACACCTTGACGTGTTAAACTCTCATGCGCATCGCAGCGTGCCAAATACTATTCCAACCAAATTTGGGTTTATTTCAGGTACATGCAAAAATGATATCCTGAACTGCTAGAATACATAACTAAGATTTTTAGATCTAATTTTTTTTCATACATCAAGCAACGCTCCCTCAATAAAATATTCAGTGGTGAATATAAAGTGTTTGAATCTCTGAAAAATAGTGTGTGTATTCATGTCGAAATACCCGATAAGATATCCGCGAGTATATTCGTATCAATGCTACCACCAATGTAGTTTATCAATTCCTACAAAATGGAGATAAAGCACGTTTATTTAATGCAGTTTGTTAATGAGACATAAATACAATGGAGTGAGAAAATTATTTGATGATTTTTCGTTTTATTATATTTTCAACTACAATATGTGTTGAATCAACGAAATCTCACAGACACAAAATACTGCTTTTGTTGTATTTCGGAACATACACGCTCTAACGCATGTATTTAATACTCTTTTAACCTCATTGTGAGATAACCTCATTATTTCGCATTAAATCAAGATGACAATAGAGTAATTAAAAGAGGCAATGAATTCTTCTTTCTGGTTCATTCTCCTAAACTAAGTCAAAAGGGGTGAAATCAAGATCTATTCGTACAACCTCAAGGAGAACAGTACGCCATAACATGTGAAAGCTTGGCTCCGACATACTAATAATATAAAAATATGTTTACACAAGGAAAAAGAATAATTCGAAGAACAGTGCACATTAACGATTTGATCTCATTTTTATGGAAAAGAAAAACTATTGTTATCCGAAATGAAAATCAATTCACAATTTTGTCACAAGTGCAAATTTCTAAAATATTAAAGTAATTGTTTTCTATATTCTGCAGCTTTGGGTGATTTTATTTTTGCCTTTCTCTCATCTTCCGAAGTGAATACGTTGCTCACTGCTTTTGTGTGGCGCAGATTTGGATTCACAAACAAAGAGAGGAGGGAGCAAAAATCAATTACTCTCCAGCAGCAAAACAAGGTGTTTATCTTTGGCGTGGACGCAACCAGACCTGTTCGACTGGCGCAAGAAAGAGGCAATACAAATTATATCTGCACGCGGAGAAAAAATTGTTGATACTTGTACTTCCTTATTATTCTTGATTAATTTAAATGATATTTATAATATAAGAATATAATTTTAATAATATATTCCCATATAAGAATAGATTTCATGAAATGTCATATGAACGAACGCAAAACCAAAGTCTCGGGTAAATGGAAAAGCACTTCATTGTTTATGATCCAAAAAGAAAATTTAAACATGTAATATCTAAGAACCTTATCAACAAAATGTCTTCATTTAAATGCATGTTCACCATTTTATGGTCGAGATCGAGAAATGAAAATAAAATACAGATTTCTAATTAAATCAGTTCATACCATTAGTATTAGATTATTGATGCAGAATTATTCTTCATTTTGCGCGCGGGTTATAAGTTTTAATCGAACTACGGAACAAAGACACATATGTGCGTCCCCGCCAAAGATAAACATTTTGTTCTGCTTCTGGAGAGAAATTAATTTGACTGAGGATGGCGGAAGTGGATACTAAAGGTGCATCCACATCGAAAGTTCATGAACTTGTTCGAAGAACATTTAAAAAATTTCGTCGGCGTTCGTGAACACAAGAAAATGTCCAGCAAATAAAATCTCTCGGGTGTAAATGGTGAATTGTAGTAGAGTACAAACGGGTGGTATAGTAGTTAATACCCCTATGATCAAAGACGAATTCCGAGTTCGATGTACGACTCGTCGATATTTTCACCTGACTTAAACTTATTAATTTTTTTTTCAACATGAAATATATGCAAAAGTACTTTGTTCCCGATATTTTAGTCGTTGCTCATAACATCCCGTCCCTTACTGTCTCTCAATTCTTCAAGGGCATAGGAATGTTCAATGTTTAACATTGTAGCATTTTGTGTATATCTTACTGAAACACTGAAATAATTCGATCATTTCGTGAGTTTCCATGCAAATATTTGTGGAACAATTCTCGTCCCTCCTATATCGTGTGCGACCGTCAATTTTCTCCTTATCTACGTCTACATTACTTTATTTCTGAAACGATTGCATAAAAAGAAATTATTTCTCTTGTCTTTGTTTCAATAGTTCGCATTATTCAAATATCGTAATAAGCGGTATTTTTCATGCAAAGAACACAAAACAAGTTAATTCATCTTTATCAAATTGTTCAATAAAATATTTTACACATGTTGAAGAACACGGGATGAAGTAGCAACAGTCCACCAACCACCATAAACATAACACCGAATCACTAAAACATAACACCGAATCACTAAAACATAACACCGAATCACTAAAACATAACACCGAATCACTAAAACATAACACCGAATCACTAAAACATAACACCGAATCACTAAAACATAACACCGAATCACTAAAACATAACACCGAATCACTAAAACATAACACCGAATCACTAAAACATAACACCGAATCACTAAAACATAACACCGAATCACTAAAACATAACACCGAATCACTAAAACATAACACCGAATCACTAAAACATAACACCGAATGAAACAAAATGTTCGCCGAAGAAGCATTTTGATAAGAAAACTACTCTTTTAAAGTGTTAAACTACAGTGTTCCATCGCACGGGGTTGCAATATGCAAATTTTGATTAACGACTTGAATGATTTCAAGAGCAGATGATAAGGATGATTATGAGTTATTGTCGTGGTGGAATGAAAGGCAGGGGAAACGGGAGTAACCCAGAGAATCGTCTGGGGTTTGAATATATGCCACTAGAACTGAAAGGCGAGTGTTGTAACCACAATACTGCGGGTTACGTTGCATTATGGCCCAACATCGGATAAAAATCTATATTTGCAAGCTCGGATCGTGAAATTTTAAATTGAGGGACTTGAAAAGTTTCTTTCAAATAATTTGAAGTCAAGCCTTACGCTTTCAAAAAACAAAGAAATTCTTACAAAGAAAAGTTTTTTTTAGAAATATTGACTGTTCTGTTCAGTTTTCTTTTCATATTTCCTAATCTTCGGCGAGGAAGTAAAGTTGAAATTCACTATCCACGCACAAAACCTGTATGTTTTTTAAACTTTCCATTTAGCCCCTGTTTTGAGAATTACTGAACTACTATGCGAGAAACTTAATATAGATTTAGTACTCACCAACAAGTATCAAAATCAAATTTCAAAACAAAACTTGGCACATTTAAGCTCACTACATGAAACACATTTTCTGAATATCGAATATAAGCAGAAATCTTCCCAGGAATTCTACGGTCTTTATTTCTCTTAGTTTTTTCATCTTTACTTTTGGAAAGCGTGATGTTTGACTTCACGTTATTTCTGAGAAACCTTTCAAGTACCGCACTTTGAAACTTCACGTCCCCATCTTGCGAATATAAATTGTGGACTTCTAATGCAGTGGTTTACCACTATGTCTGCTACAGAAGACAATTATATATTTCTGTTCTTATTGTTGTACTTAAAACTTTATATTAGTGATCGGGTTATTCAGGTCTGCCACCGGCAATGTCCGTACTTTGAATTGACCACGTCATAGAGTGCATATGTAACCTTTACTTTCCATTTGTCCAACTTCACTCCTCTGGCCCTCATTGTCTGCGCGCCGGTCGCAACGCACAGCTCGCGATGTTTACTCTCAACTATTCACGAGCCGCAAACCCCCAAGGGAGAAAACCACAGCGTTTTCTCTCGACGTCTATGGTTTCTGCGCTGACAAATGCGAAGTTAATGACCCCGCTAAATGCCCGCGCTCTTTAGTGTATCATTCCTGTTAACAAGGCGCAGCATCCAGATTGTTACCGGTATGTTTAATAATAAGACAAGTTCTTATCTTGTAGTTTCCTTAAATAATAAGACAAGTTCTTATCTTGTAGTTTCCTTAAATAATCAAATAATTAAAGGGTTACTGAAACATTTAACTCTAGTGTGTACCCCTACGTCTCTGACACGTGTACTTGACAGATCTTAGGAGTCCTATACAAGTTTTTACTGATTATATCTCCATGACTATTTGCCAACCTGCCTCCAATTCATTTCTAATTACACAACGTCTTAACACTTCGGAAACCGGTAAGCAAGTTTTTTAGTATGTATGATGTACGAATGCAGTTAATATTTTGCAATTAAATGAGATAGATGAATAACACAAAAAAAGATTAAAATTATTCTGAAACAATTATCTTTTCGCCAAACATCCTTCCTAGCAAATATTAATATGACATTTTAATAAAAACGTTGCCGTAGAATCCATACGAACAAACTATTTATCATGGGGTCAAGCAGGACAGTCTATGGTAGTAAGGAGTCCCTTTTCACCAATTTTAACGAGACATGGTTCATAAAGTTTATTGTCAAAGTACGCCATTCACCAAAAATTTTGAATCAAACGTTCACCCTACACAGCCTATAGGGTCAAAATGTTTCATTTTTATTTTCTCGATATTGTGAACCCATTTTGAACAGAATGCAGTTTAAAGCAATTAGACGAATATTTTTAAAGCTTTAATTGACGTGTATGTACTGCATGTTCTATGAAAAAATTGATTCTATGAAAAAATACAAGGATACTTTCTTGAGAATATTACAATGAACATTTTATTGTTTTAAATTTTTACTCTATGTGAAATATTTCCCGAGATAGGTGTGCTTATGGGTCACATGGTCGCAGCAACTGTCGCTATCAACAAGAATGAATAACTCGAGAAATAGATTTTTTAAACTAATTTATATCTTTCTCGTTGCAATCTCAATTACCTGCACACATAAATACTGCGAACTCTATACAAAAAATAGTCTAAAAAATAAAGGAAACTTTGGCTCGTTTTCCACCAGAGTTTTCTAAAATGTATGCTGTCTGAAAGCTCATCAATAATTCTTCAAAATGAACGAAAAAGATTTTTCTCCATTTCGTAAATATAAAAAAAAATTATGGAATATTTAACTCGTTAATTTAACTTATCACTTCGTCCGTTGCAACTCGCTCCATTTCGTCTCTATTTCACCATGTGAACGACAGTTTTTCCTTTAGAGTCCGCATGCAGCAATCACGCTTCTTCGAGAAGCTAACAACTACATGTGGAGAAGAAGAAGCCAATTTAAATCCGCAGGCGATGCAGAATGCTGCCGCCTCGGAGCGGCACCTCCCATTCGCCAAGTTTCGCAAAGCTCTCCTTCCGCTTCCACGAGCATCTGCAGCGCCGCGAGGAGATGGAAATAGGAGACAAGCAAAGAAGAAATGTTGTGAGGACACCAAAAGGAAAAGAACGAATGCAATGGTAGAATGGAACATGTTTGACGAAGTGAAGGATGTTGTGTAGATAGATGAAGGATAAATTTAATGTTCTATATATTTGGATAAAATACATCGTCTCTTGTGAAGAAATTTCCATAAATAAGGTATCGTCGTAATATTTCAAATATATTACTTCTTAACTGCAGTCAAAATCCTACCTTAATTTTTTAAATATTGACAAAAGAGTAATCGGTCGTTCGAAGTAGACATTTAAAATATTGCCAAGTTCCCCGTAGCCAACTATAGCATGAACATACAGGTTAATTACAGGTTATGCTGCTTATGAACGGGAACAAGTGAGTTTACAGTTCATATTACTTCTTTTATAAATAACATTTTCGCTTCAAATTCGATTGTTGCTACGAGTCACTATTATTCGTAAATAATTAAAAATTTATGAACTTTATGGACGAATAATATTTATGTTTTCTGTGAAGAGCTCACTACAGAAAATATAACGATTCGACCATAAAATATCGTAAGTTTTTAATTATTTATTTAACTAAATTATAATGGACGTTAATAATTTCAGAATTATTCATAAAACTAACGAAATAGTTTAAATATAACCAAAGAAGATTTTTGTATGATTTGACTAATATTACCTACTAGTAAAGGGAGTGATTTAGACGGGTCGAGTGGTGATTTGCTACGCGAAGAACACGAAAAAAAAATTTTTTTTAGAGGCGACGAAGAAGAAAATGTGAATGATGACAAACAAACGAGTAACAATGAAGAAGACAGATGAAGAATGATCGATACGGTGTCAATGACAGATGACGGGGTCTGTTCGTACTTCGAGACTAGTGACCGAAACCGCTGCTGAGTCGAAACGTCAAGAGCGAGATATAATGTCACTCGCTGCGGTGCACAGTGGGGCAGAAGGTGTTTTAAGCTATTCGATAAATATTCCCAGGGTACTGAACAACTTTGTGCATTATTTGTTTCGTGAAAATAAACCTACTGTTAAATGAAACAATAATCCGAAATATTTATTTCTTTTACTACAGTATTATATTATTATTTCATAAATATGCTAAAGAATTAAAGATAGTGTAACCATAATAATTCCAATAAAACATTATAAATCCATTTGTTAAATGTAAGGAATATCATACTTAATTTTCTTTGTTTTAAAATGAAATAGCTTTTAGAATTTAGTTTTTTAATAAAGTGTATTTTTCAACTACAACAAATGTTTTTCTTAATTTTGTTTCATTGATTTCGTAATTTTCTTTTGATTTAAATTATAAAAGCAAGTAACATATGACACTCGAATCTCGGGTACTGAGTTTTGCCGTATAGCTTGTAACAAAAATAAAAATATTCTTAAAAGTATAAAAACGCTGACAAAATTACGTAATTTAAGCATTTAAAACAGAACCAGCATACAGATATAAGAAATAAAATAATGCAGGGTCATATACTTATTCTGATGAAGATGAAAAAAAAAAAAAGACACCAAAGGCTGTATCTCTATCTTAGATCGGGATTGCACAAACCATGCTTTTTAAGACCTTTCATCAAAGTTCCAAGATAGAAAATAGCAGAAAACGTGTGCTAAGTGGCCACCACAAAACATTTAATTCTTCAATATTCAAGGTTCGAGCTTTTCCTCTTTGTTTTTAAAGACAATTATTAAAACGCAAGAAAATTCGGTGCCCACTAAGTAATCGTAGCCAGATTAAATAATTATTGTGTCAACGTTAGGAGACGGCCAGAAGACCGGCTCAAAGAGTTGGTAGTGATTGAGACCGTGAATTTAACGGTAAAACGTCTCCCTTAAAAACATACATTTTGTGCTCACATTTTTAATGATTTTTGACGTAGTGCAATACCTACAGTTGTAATCACATAAAAATCAACCGAAAGTTTGATTCAAGTTCTTTAAACTGTAAACCACCGTTAACTATCTATAAAATTCGCATCGCAATTGAAAAGAATACCATCACCTTTTGCCCTACCCATAACTGTCAATCCAAACATTTTTTTGTGGGGCTTTAGGGCTTGTCAACGTCACGGTCATTAGAGAACTAACATTTTTATTCAAAATGTGCATATCGATATAAACTCTCCGCCAACTCGAATCACTGATATACTCATTAGGACAATAATCTTCTTTACTATTACTTAATTCACGGTAATGTTTTCTCTTGAAGTATACTTCATTTCGTTTTGAAAGGAGTTCGAGTTGTTTGAACTCCCTCTCTCTCTCTCGCTGGTTTCGCCCCTGCCTCAAGGTGGTGAGCGTCTCTTTCTCTGCCGATTTCGTGCACATACTTTTCTAATTCGTCATTGTCCCAATCGAATGCGATATGGTGCCACTGTATGACGACGAGCGAGGCGGTGATGAAAGCTTCGAGAGCGGAGTTGGCGTCGCGCCAGGGGCCGGAAGTTCGTTTGCCTGCAGCACTGGGTCGATGGGGCAACGGCCTCCAGCCTCCAGGGCAAGGGGTTTAGCAGCGTGAGACGGGGAACAGAGCGAGGTTCACCGGCCAGGGAATGCAAATCGGGGTGGAGCGAGAGGGAATCTGTGCGCGGAGTGTGAGGGGTGGAGCCAAAACAGCGTTGGATACAGAGAGGGATGGGGAATTGATGGGGCGATTACACTTCGCACGGCGTGTATAATATACTAGCGTAAAAAGCAGCATAAACGAAACATTTCTAGATCAATTATACAGGCACATAAAATTAATTGGTCTGTTCCAAAGACGAGATCCAAGTATTCGTATGTATTTTGACGCACTAAATCCGAATTCGGTGCAGAAATTTCTGTATCACCTTCCATTTTTTTTTTTAATCTTGAAAAACTACCCTTAAATACAAAAGTACTATTCTAAAAACGGTGGGGGGAATAGATCAATTCTGAATTCGGATTCATCGCGTCTAAATACATAAAGATATATAGGTCTAGTCTTCGTAACAGATCTACTTTCCTTGAGTGTGCGCGGTAGTGACGTGATGATTGTGATCACAATTACTTCTACTCCAAATTCTAATCTAATTCCTTAAAACAAACCTGTTTCCTCTGCCTCAATACTTAACATTCAAGAAACTTTATAAATNTCCAAATTCCAATCTAATTCCTTAAAACAAACCTGTTTCCTCTGCCTCAATACTTAACATTCAAGAAACTTTATAAATACACTGCAGCATTTTATAGTCGGTAACGTTTCCAATTTTGTTATAGATTTCATGTCAAATTCCTGGATTGCACACATCAAACAGCGATTATTTTAAAACATAGAATTCAAATCCATGATAGAAATAAGAATTGAAATTTCTACAACAATTAACGTACATCATGCAATCAAATTAAATAAATAGTTCAAGTCTTGCGACATTTAATCACAAAATATATAAGGTTCGTCCGTTAAAGGTCGTAAGTGTTGAATTAATTGATTAAATTAAGAATTGCAAGACTTCTCGGCTTTTGAGAACACTTCGCTCTAATATCAAGAAAGATAGCCTTAGGTTCATTTCACAACAACATGAACAGTCTATAAAAGTAATGCAGTCTGCGGGAATTCACTGGTCGCACTTAAATGTACTTTCACATTAATTCTAGTCAATATAGCTGGAGCATTATATTTAGTGTGCGAATAAGTTATAAAAGCAGTTCCTAACAACTCAGGTAAATTTACGTCACTGCACCTTTGGAAAAGAGAATAATAAACTGTGCACACACGATAAATCAAGACAAAGAGACAAATCGAAAATATAAAAGTCTTGAATGTAAATAAGGAAGAAGAGTAGATGTATTTTTATTTGATGTCACTGTCTTCGCCGAGTATGAATAGACGAGAAACTGCTGCACACTTTTCGCACAAATTTAAAATAATTCACAGAATCTTGCCCCTCCTCACAGCTCTAGACTCGACAGGTAAGGGTAGACGTTTTAAAATGTTAAGCAGGATAAGATGTTCTCTTGATAGCAATTTTCACGAGATATAGATAATTCGATTAGTCATCAAAAGTAACACGTGTAGAGAAGAAAGAAAATTAAAAATCTCTCTAGTGCCGTTAGGACAAAAAGAAGCTTTTTATATTTTTTTAATATCTTACCCAATTTTGGGTTTTGCTAGAAATTTTTGGGTATGAAGCTACTGAATTATCAATTCCTGAACCTTTATTATAAGGATTTTGGAGAGAAAATGCTTTATTTTACTGTGTAATCGTCAGTTTCCGCAACCGGAGTCAGTAGAAACTTGTTTTTTGGGACAATCCGCGTCTCAGTATACATAACTATCAACGTTTTGGCCAAAGATGACCGATATGTCCCGGAGAAACACGTTAATGCATTTTACTTTATTTCTAGATTTTCAAACACGATTTATTTCATGTATCCTGGTTAGATGCCAAAGATCCACCTTTTAGAATGGTTTTGATGCACTTTCAAACGATATGCATCTAAAAACACTTAGGTGAAACAATGTATCCAAATACAGAAAAACTCCCAGAAAATAAATCGTAAATCAAATATTAGGGAAACTAAACAATAAAGAATAAACATTTCTATTTCTCAATTCAAATAATTAATTTATTCTGAGCACCTGCGCAATTCCTTTAATTATGGAGAGCTACGTAATAGTAGTGCCAGGACTGAAAATGTTATAATCCTATTATAAAACGTTTCTACTCGTCCCACATTCACGTCAGTGAAATTAATCCTATTGGGAATGTTACATATTCATATATTATCTGGTAATAGTGACTTATCTTCCACTCTAATGTAAATCTATCAAATGTGATGACGTAATATTTGGTATCATAATATTCCATCTTAATATTACTGCGCAAGACATGTTATATCGTGTACTCAGTCGTCGTAACTACATGTTCTCCCATTATGCACTTGTAAAGGCGCATGGTACACAGTCACTAACTCGTAACGCTGTCAAGATAAACCTGGACAATATTCCGCTAGTTACAATGCATTCTAGTCCGCCATACGATATTTGATTGGCGTAAGTTAACAAAACGAAGGAACACAACATAATTTATCATGTTATTTATCAAGACATTCACGACGGAGTTAAGACATAAGGAAGGCAGGAGGAAGAAAAAGTGATAAAACTATGACTTCTGTTAATGTCAGAGGTAAGCATAAATTCAACCATAAGGTACTCGCAGTCTCTGAATGTTTTTATGAATGAAAACTGTCTAAATGTCAGATGTTTAAATAAGTCATGTCAATGTAAAAACAAGCTAGTAATGCTATTTTATAATACTTTGAAACAACACAAGGAAATGTTGATCAATCTTGACAGATTAACAATCTATGTCTACTCGCATAATCGAACAATCTCTACCTTCCTTCTTGATACAGCTATTACGGCTCAACGATGATCATATTTTTTCCTCATCAAAGTCTCTACGCTTCGCATAAAATCTTATCCGGTCAGTATGCAAACAAAGACGCATCTCCCCTGTCAATTTTCTACCGAGCTACGGAATATTTCGCAATTCCAAAATGTCGAAGATGTTCAGCAAAATATATTTCCCCAAACCTAATTGTTAAAAAGAAGCCATGATTTGTATAGTTTATGGCCAGGTGAAAATTGAAATGGAATCTAACCCGGGACCTCCTGCTTTGGTTGCAGGTGTGCTAATTTATTTTCACTGCACCACCCACCGCGACGCCCGAACGCAACATCCATCCGGTCTGATCCGGTGAATCCGTGTCACACTCCATACGGGGGGATAAGTGACCACAGGCGGTTCCCTGTCTGAAGCACTTATACCCGGCTTCCACGTACTTATGTGTCGGATGTGATTTTGAAGACACAACTTCCGAGTACCTTCTTGGGGAGGGAAGTAGAAATATCGAACGACACGAGAGACAGAAAATCAAAATACAGAAATAGTACACCTTTCAGTATTTTTATCAGTAATTCAGTATCGTTTAATTACAACGCAACTAAAACTTTTGTTAATAGGTGTCAAACAATAATACATGCGGTATTATTTCTAAGTTAAATTAATTTGTTTTTGAGAAAACGCTTAAATGTTTTGGAGTCATTGTTAATGTAAAAGATAATTCAAAAAGATATCATGCTAGGTCGTGACACGACAACTCTACACATTATCTATTTTATTACGAAGGGTTAGTCTAATGATTTATATAAAAGCCATAAATACGCATTTCAGAGACGAATATATTACATAACTACTACATCGGGATTAGTAAATGTTTTTCAAGTAGAACTTACATTCAACGTTAAGATTTTTGAAATGATTGAGCTTTCCGATAAATCGCCTATTCACATTACATTTAATATATTACAGTATCACACATTTATGTGCCCAAAAAAAATTGTAAAAATCGATAGATAAAACACATAATTGAGGTGATTTTCAGAGAAAATAGATGTAACTCATTCTTGATAAGTCATACATATTTTATTTTTCTTAAGTCTAGTTGAAAATTTATTAATACATATGTCCCTGTTCAATAGATCCTTAAAAAAATTATTTTTTCCTTACTTCCGTAGCTCATTTCAACAGAAATAAATAAAAACTACAGTTTGGAATACAAATTTACAAAAAAAAAGTCATTTCTCTTCGATGCTGATCCGAAGATGTGAATGCGTACCACAGTTTATCATCCTTGTAACTCTCCTTTCACTACCCTTATCTCTGACATCAATCGATGATAGCAGCATGTATCTCTTCAATATCTCCCGATTCACTTGTTTTGATCGAAATTCCACATCTGCTCCGTTAATGGACGAGGAATGCTTCATCCCAGTGCGGTGGATTCAAACCGTTGCTACTCCAATAGATATGACGTTCCAAACAACTGAAGGCAAAGAAACGCGCCATATTGGATCCGCTTTATTGAATCGTAGTTTTTTAATTTCCGCTCTCTCGTACAAGATTCGTGGTAAATTATCCCAAAAGAAAATCGATGGCAAACACATAGGATGCCACTGAAAATGTTGAAATTCAAAAACCTGGAAGTTCCGCTATTCGAGATATTTCATAGCAGTGTATAATTATCATTACCCTCTAATTATCGTGTATATTTTCAATCTGAAATATGTAAAATATTCTCTGTGTGACTATCGGTTTAACTATTTTATGACAAAAAGCATCATTAAAATGTTCAAACGCTCAATTCATACTTCATTGAAATATTTTACACACTCAGTATCTCATTTCCTTGTGACATTTGACATGCTTTACAATAAGTGTTCAACTTTCATTAACACATTCATTACTAACTCATTCTACACGTTGTTTGATTAAAGGATGAGTGTAATGTCATCTAACTGTGTATGATGTTTTAGATGCAAATTAAAATTTCGACATTTATGTGCATGGTCAGGTTCAATATCTTAAAAAGTGTTTAGTAATAAACATAAGAAAAGTATGTATTATTTAAAAATGTTTTTCTGTTTCTTAAAATTCCCCTTGACGGGTGAAGTGATTTGAAATAATATATGGTTCTCAATTTTCCTTTTTGTATATCGAGTGGATATTAAGACAATAAAGGTTTATTATTAAATGATAATTTCATAACAAACCAAGAAATAATGATACCGCAAAAAATTGTTTTTATCCACGTCTGCTGATATTAGTTCCGTATAATTTTGCTTTGAGCATTGATACTCATGAAATTAGGTATGAATCACTTGACTTCTTTTGTTGAGGAGAAACATTCAACATTACGAGGTATTTTTTATTGTCAGAAATATTATAATTACAAAACTGCAAAAGTTACATTTAAAATCAGAAGTTCAAGTGTTGTACTTCCTCCCCTAAAATTTGTTTTTCAAATGTGTTGAGAAATTATAGTTCCCTAACTGAATTGCTAACATACGCTAATGAAAAAGATAACGGAACGATGTCAGACAGAATAGAATGCATGACCTTCTTGTTGCGTGATGCAGTCGACAATTTCAAATTCAAATTAGCTCCAAAGTTCAATAACACTTCTTTTCTTATTTTTCTTTCTCGTATGGTTATATTAACATAATATCTTAGTTGGTCGATGGATAATTTAATTGATTACAAATAAATTAAGGTGATAATTCAAATTTTTTTTTTATTTGTGTTAAAGTATCACATCATTTCTTCACATAAGTCATTGTTCCTCAATGTGTAATATTTGATAATTGGTTTGTTTGTTATTTATTTTTAACGACCAAGAGCTCCGGTAGTTCGAAGCAATAAATACACAAAAGCACATATAATGAATACTTAAATCTACAAACACATGAATAATATACACTAGTAAATTAATTGTATGTTAATTATTCATAAAATACAGTCATAATATGGTTGCACTAATTTCACATAATAATAATAATAATAATGATTATGAGATCACGTTACAATATATAATGGAAATTATGACATACATTAGACTTAGTGTTAATGACATCACATGAAATAATGATCACGTATTATCCTACACCAAATCAGATTCATCAGAGATGTACAGGCTACTGGACAGAAATAAATTAAATATTTGGCTGTTTCATAGCGAAAGGATCCTGATTAACTTTAATTTCCGGGGTTGCAAATATTAATGCCTCATTTTCCAATCCCCGTGCTCGAGCTATGACTGCTGGAAAGATTGATGATATGACATCCGCCATGTTTTTTCTAATTAAGGAAATGATTAATTGTGAAATAAAATTTGCGCGCACGAAAGATCAGAGCCACTACCTATTTTCGGGGCATTACTGAGAAGAGCTGTCAGTCTCATATGGATACAGAACTTTTAACTTGTTGGATGTCCAGTTCAAACTTCAAATTATTAAATTCATAAAAAATATGTATTACAACTCTAAAACCTACTGCCATTTTAACTAAGAAATTATCAGTTAATGGCTTGCTATATTTTGCCATCCTAAATGTTGATGTTTTGTACGAGAGATAAATTTCCGCTTATTCTCAACATTTTCTTCAAAGTACTAGGAATTTTTAATCTCTTCATCTACGCTTCACGACAAACAACATTAATATTGTCTTATCATGGAGTTACCACAACATTAAAAATGTGTTAACTTTGCAAGAAATAACAATAGTACGAGGGAACATAATATACAAGTTTCTTCTCGTTCCTTTTAACTCCTCCCCCCCCCCNAACATTTTCTTCAAAGTACTAGGAATTTTTAATCTCTTCATCTACGCTTCACGACAAACAACATTAATATTGTCTTATCATGGAGTTATCACAACATTAAAAATGTGTTAACTTTGCAAGAAATAACAATAGTACGAGGGAACACAATATACAAGTTTCTTCTCGTTCCTTTTTAACTCCTCCCCCCCCCCCTTTTCATACGTGATAGGATGCAACTTGATTTGAGAACATTCACACTTTTCGAGGAATTGCAGTGTTAAGTCTTCAGTATACGAGCTGAATCTTCACCGTTAACATAATCGGGTTGGTAAAAAAAAATACACTAGTGAATCGATTTAAATATTCCATTCTCTACACTGAAACAGTAGATTTGGGTAAATTCTCAAGCAATCGTAAAGCATTTGTAATAAGTTGTGAAATTGTTCGAGTAAACTATTCTCATCTACTCATTAGTTATAGACAATTAAATCAATAATTTAATATCAAATTTAGTATCGAAAATTACCTGTGACAATATCGTGGTGAAAAACTATATAGTATCGTCTACGGCCAGAAAATTGTGAAAGACCGTTACTCGATCCCGAGACCACCTGCTATGACCACTGATGAGTTGTGTTATTTAGTGCAGTATCTACTCCTCAAGTCCGTTCACAAGATCCCCTAGGTTTGTTCTGGTTAACAGGCGTCACATCCCCATACAGGGGACAAGTGTGAACAGGCGTCATATTATAGTCCAGGCAATGGGTTGAATAAATTGAAAAATATTTAAGAAGGTATGGCATAGTTTTATCGTGTAAAATACGAAAGTCAAAAGACCCTTCACGTCTTTTGAAGTATCGTAGAGGTGGTTAATTTATTGCAATAAACTCTTGAATTACGAAATATGCTATTCTTCGTTTTTCATTGAGAGATTCGTTTATTGATCCTAGACAAAAAAAAAGAAGTCAAATGAGCGAGTTGTAGGTGTCGCAAAAGCCTGTAAGGTTCAAATCCATTTTTGTTGTATCCTTTTAAAACGTAGCCCTTGTAATTATACAAACAAAGATATAACAATGCGTTAATTAGTTGCTGGGGTACGTTTAATTATATGTAACATTTCCTGTCAACAATTTTCGCATTACGATAAAAATGGATGTAATATCCTAATCCACGGTGGAAATTATTTCGAAGGCCCCATAGTTCGTCTCCTTTTAATTTACAAAGAATCGGTTGGTAATCACATCCCCATTTTTAGTGTCAAGCAAGGGATATATTTTACAACTAATCAATTTAAGCTGGATCCTCCGCTTTTAGTTGTACGAATTTGTAATTTTAACAGATTAAAGTCTGGTATATAGTAGAAGAAACAAAAATTATACTACGACCGAATTTATCATTGGGTAGATTCCCCGTTTCTCTGGTCTACCATGCTGACTATATTACCCGTTGCTATGGCACTGGCCGTAAACAATTCTACCTTACGAAAAGGTACTTGGAAGTGTAGATTACTAAACTCATTAATTATGAGTTGTATCAAACCTCGTTTTTCATGTGGTTCTAGAAACGTTTTTTAGTGTCTTTAAGAAAATTTCATACGCTATAAATAATTATAGTGGTTTCACACTGAAGCTCTCATTCAATAAAGAACCGAAAACATCGCATGTAACAAACAATATTCATGTTTTACAAAGACAATGTGATATATTTAATGCTAGACATACTTAATTCACACCTACAAATTTGGTACTCACTGCCCTTGGATATCAGTCGCGTATTCGTGGCACCATTCTTCTTCATCTGGTTCGGAAATCGACGACCTCGAATTCCCTTCTTGACTTTTCCTGAATGGAAAAAAGAATGAACGTATGTAGTCTAGATAATCCGCAACTTTGTTGTGGTGTCTCTTGTAATTTTTTCCCTTAATTCTTCGTAATTCTCAGTTGATGTTGTAATAATACATTGTGTTATCCTTACTAGCATGATAAATTTACAACAACCCGTATACGTTTAAAAATTGTCTTCGTCTTAAGTACAATGTTAAACTAGATTAAATACGACAGAGAGGTAGTTAGCAACTTCGTACGTTTAGAGTATACGATACTTAGTACTCTACGTCAAATTTTGTTCCTCTATGTAATTCATTACTTTCGGTATTTTAAACGTGATTTCTCACGTTTCATTCAGTATTCATATCAGAAGAACATATTACAAAATTTATTAAAGATCCTTTGTGTTGAAAAAGAAATGCTACTCTCATTTCATACACAAATTTAGGTCACAAAAAATGGGTCTGGAGCGCAGTAAATCACTTTTGTGATCTCGTGATGGTGAACACAATTATTCTTCCCAATCAATGTATGGCAGTGCTAACGACCAGTGTAACGATGCTCCATCCTTCTGCAAACATAGCAATTACTCTAATGAGAAGGTAGAGGCAGTGGGAGTAATGCATGGGTATGAGGTTGGAGATGGCAAGTGAAGGGATTGGCAAAAACTGGGACGCGGAGGGTTAGTGACGAGGAACGTTTTAAGGGTTGTGCAATGAGGAGGGTAGGTTTTGAGGGTGAGAATACGAGTCATATTTTTGTAGATCCATTAAAGCCTTCGGTGGTCAGAAACAGGGCAAAACCGCGCATTGGATTTATGTATGTGAATATCTATAGGAATATACAGGTGAGATGTATAGTGTAAGTAGACAATATTATACTGGTAATAAAAAGCGGAAGGCATTCGTCGGAGGTGATTTTGATTTAATACTACGAAATTTATTGAGTAAGAATTTAGTATTACTTTCTGCAATTAAACACCAATAAAATGATTATGTAATTTTGAAAAATATTTTAACAGTATAGTGTCAACAACGAAGATAAATAGTATGTACTAAAATGGTCGGTAGAGCATGCCTAAATACCGCTCCAAAAATATCTTACGTTTCAATGACTTGCACTGCTCATTCTCGGAATGCGTCACGTGTTTTCCTTCAGTTACCTAGTCGTGAGTATTCCACTCGCGATTTATGACGAATATTACCTTTCGTGAGTTTCAAACTTCAAATGTTAGTAATAAATCAACGAAAGCTCTATTCGGGTGGTTTCATTCTTCCACCCCCGACCCATCTATCATCAGTTAAATCTAGCTGGAATATGCAGCTTCATATGGTGTTCCAATAAGAATGCACAATTTCAATTGAGCGTAATTTCCGTTCCTGTTGGTTGGCAACACTACTAGAAGCTTATCTGGCATGACTTGCGGGTGGTGTAATTGAATTACATTACAATCCTACAATTGCGAAGTCATTGTTCAACCTGTTCTATATACGAGGGGTACTTCGTCAATTGCGATAATTTTCGGTAGGCGAAACATACCCGATTTATCGACAGTTCGACAAGTAACAGAAAAATTTGAGTAAGATGGTTCAGTTTCAGATGTTAAGACACCAAACGACGTCGTCTGCTGAAAATATAGCGTCCGTAAGTGAGGATGTAGCACGAAGACTCCAAACCTCGATTCAACGACGTCCACGAGATCAGATTATTTCGAGGAGCGCCATGCAGTCACCATGATCTTCATCTGCACCCTTACAATGTTCAATTGGCGCAAAAACTACAGCCAACCGATCGTTTCCCACGGCATGAATTCGCCTGTGTGTTGGAAAACCAAAATATGGATGCTAATTTTGCGAGGATTGTCATATTAAACGACGTTTTCTTGTCACATGTTCAATCAGATAAATCGAGGGTGATTCCTGAGTTTAAAATCGCATCTCATCGAAAATTGATAGAAAATTTCCTGGATTTTTTGTGAAAAGAGTTAAAATTAGTCGTATATTATCTTCTACAAGTAATCACAGTATATACTGATTAGTTTAAAACAAAAATATTTCCACTTTTTAAATAACTAATGTCATTTTGTTGTGCATTCTTATAAAACGCCTTATTTTAGTAAATAGCGTGAGTTTTTCTTCAATTGACAGTAATGATATAAACTTAATTTATGCTTCCCACTAAAGAGCAAATTTTTCTTTATTTTAGTGTACAAGCATATTTATTCCTTGACATTTTGCAACACATGAACACTATGAAGTTCTGTCACCATCGCCAAGGATATAAGACATTATTTATAAATTTAAAAGGAAGGAAACAATAGAACAACTCTGCTCGCAATGCATTGGACGTCTATTGCCCTCCCTAAACAATTTAACATTTATTTCTTGAACGAAAATCATAAAAAATAGCGAATGGGTATTAAGCAATTTGACCAAACATAACTTTCAAGTCTTTTTTTAAGTAAAGACAGAAACTTAGGATATTACTTTCCTATTTGACACACGCACGTTTTAAAAGTAATGGATAATTGACCATGGTAGAAAAAAGAGAATTGAATAATGTATAATATTTTGAATATAAAAAATTAATATTTTTGTAGACAACCAAAATAAACCAAATATTTATAACTTCAAGAATATTTTTAATCTAAACTGTTTTTTATTAAAAAACAAATATTTATTATTTGTGTCGAATAAATATTTCACTGTATTCCCTTTCTTATTTTGTACGAAACACCTTCTCACATTGGAAAAAATATGTCCATTGAGATAAATGCGTTATCCGCTTGGATATAGCCTGGAAAATCGAAGATGTCGGTCGGAGAAGCAATAAAACAGCGAAGAAGTCAGAGAACGGATTTGGAGAAGAAAGGTGTTGATAGGGTTGTGGAGTGGTCAGGTAACATTGCGGTGGTTAGAAATTGATGGTAGGCTGATGTTCTCCGAATGAGGTCTTCCCAAGCATCCGAATTGCGAGTGGTCGCTCCATCGCTCACTGACATTCCCTTCCTTTCCTCCCCCCCCCCCCCCCACAGCCTCTTCCGCAACCCTATCCCCACCTTTCACCCCATCACAGACATTCTGTCATTACAGCAGCCGCATCGTTCCCTCACCACGATTCCCGACAGGCGACAAATGCTCAGACCACGATCACAATGCGGTAAAAAAACGAGATAGCATTTCTAGTCATTCCGATTACGAATCAATAGCAAGATTTATTCAAACTAGAAAGGTCTAGAGCTCGGTCTTTTTATCAAATTATCGTTTGATTTAAAATCTAGATATCCTCAATCAACATGTTTGTTTCAATAAATAAATATTACAATATTTATTAATATAAAACAATCTTTCAAAAATACTTTTTGATTAAGTATAAATGATATTACACATTACATTTTATTGTTAATTGGTTGTAAATTCTTTGGTATTTGATCTCATTTGCGCCACTTGCGATGGGTTTTACCCCCTCCCGGTCTCAAACCCTACTAAGCTCACTTGTGGTCTTCAACCTAGCCGGACTCCAAACTAACTCATCGGCCAATTTGTATCGTTGTTTTTTGGGGGGAGGTTAAGTCGTGTTGTATTTCTGTTTTGAGAGTAGAATATTGTATCGGGTATAAATAAAATTGTGGTTCCGCACGCATTTCAGCCAACGAGAACACGGTGAGCTAATATATTATGCTTAAGCCCTATTTCACCTAATGTAGAATAATTGCGATTTTATTAAATGTGATTAGGTAAATAGAATCGCGATTATATGTTAAACGTTTCACCAAGAAAAACTAATCGTCGATTATGTTAATCAATGTTTCTGAAGAATTCTCTTGTAGTTCTGCAGTGCATTATGGATAACTTGAAGACAAATGACGGGTGAAAAACGCATCTTCTTGTTCACCAGCGCCACCAACTGGCACCAGAGGCAGCAGCGTGTCTGCCTCGTGCCACTGAACATAACCTATAAATAGAGCTACGAGCAAACTAGCAAAATGGACGCCGTATTTCTTGCAGTACTAAAGAAAATTTGCGATTTGCGCTGGTAATCGAAGGATCCCCGAGCGTTTAAGTGAAAATCGTGATTTTCTCGTGTATCAAAGTTGGTGGAATGTGCATTTCGATAATCACGACTTACTGCACAGAAAATCTCGTTTAAGGAATTAACTTCAAAAATCAATTTTTCAACTTTCTCAACGAAAATCAAAATGCAAATGGTGATCCAGGTCGTAAAATTCGCTTGAACTTTTTATCACCGTCATGGAGTGGGGAAACGGGAAGAAAAATTCTAACTAAAATATTTGACTGTTTAAACAGCATTATAGTTATCCAGTTCTTCCGAAATATCATGGTATCCTTACCACAAATATTGTCTTAATAGTTACATCAAAAATATATATAATTGTGATTGCACTTGTATTAAGACTTGTGGAAGGTGGTAGAAGTAAAATATAGTCTACACCATTGACACCGTATTTTAATGTGAGTCTTCCGAGCAATGTAAATCAAATAATTTAAATATTTAATTATCTTCTTTTTTGAAATTTTGAATATAAGTTTTTTTAGTTAATGATGCCTAGTAAAAATAATATAGTTTATACAAATAAAAATAATTATGAAGAAAGAAATACAAACTGTGAACTCGCTTGATTCATTGCTCAGCCAATAGTCTATATGCAAGTCGTAGAAACATGTAAAATATTCCAAAAATTAGTGTAGATTTTAAAGAAAATTAGGTAGTTTTAAATAAATCATCATTTTAAAATATTCGGAAGACAACTTATTTTCAAAAATAAATTATTTCTCATTAAAGACAAGTTACTTCGTTCAAATAGACTCTGTGTAGATTAAAAAGGCTCGTAAGGTGTAATTTGAAAACTAAAATTGTTATCAGCATATTATTCTATTTATATCAGCATTATCTCCTAATGACCTTGATGCTGACGAGTCCTAAAGCCCCACAAAAAAGCATTATCTATTTATATAAATTTTGGGCGTTTACAATATTTTACTCTGTTGGCAGATCTATGTTAAGTGGACCAAATCTCTACTATTACCGGTGTATCGCGCTCCTAGAGAGGTATTCGCCCAAAACCCAAGAGCATCACAAACAGTCTGAGTAAACAAGGCTCTGGAGGATGTCATTAACACCGGTTTATGAAACTTTCACAGTTGAGACTATGGTGGTTGCGCTCCAGACAGGTGCAATATTGAATTTCATTAGATCCCCGGAGTACGTTTAGTATCGCATGAATTTCTCGTAAATCACCCATTTGGAACAATACGTTGTATTGTTCAGTACCAACTGAATTTGCTACTGAGCATTTGATACCACACAGTGGGCTATATTGTGATTTTAATTCGCCAAAGTTTATTTAAATGGCGGGAACATCACAAATAAGGAACTCGACGATTCTTAAAATAAAAATGTGAATCTTTTTTCAATCAAAATGAAAGCACTATACGGTAGTAGACCTATAAGAATTATTATTTCAGATCATTTTTTCGTGCATCATATTTTCAAAATGGAGTACAAAATTGAAGAAAGAATCCTATGATTTATTTCGACAGAAATTGACATTCCTTACTTGTTTTAACGTAATTTTAGAAAAGTGATCTATGAAAACTATTTTGTATTATATGTCGTGTAACTACACGGAAGGAAAACAAAATTACTCTCGGTGACCTTTGAAGCTCGAGAAGAGTCAATTCCGAATATTTAACATTTATTACAACTAAACTAGCAGCTGCAGCACCCGAATACCTCATGGATTGTCTTCGCAAATCACTAGAAATTGCAGATTAATGAGAACTGTAATTCACAATCACTTCGAAACAAAATAAAACATCTGAAGATTAACAGTTGTCAGTATTGTAATAACAGTGCAGATATTATCAATTACCTATAGTTTTGAAACAATAAGTTGATAATACTACGTTTTAGTTGAATTACAGAACGATTACAAACTCTTGGAAACACTTTTTTTGTAATTATTCAAGAGGGCGCGCATTTTGAGATTTTGTCTTGGGGAGCAGAAATGTTAAATCCAACACTACTCTGGGTTCTTTAATCGAAATTGATGGGATGTACCCTTGCTTACTTCGGAAGATTAAATTATTTTATTGTCCTCCACATGGTCATACGCAGTTTGCATCTGCTTTGTTGACAATAAATATTTAGAAGCTATGTTGAACGAAACTAAAATACCGTCCAGTAATATGAATGTTTATTTTTATTTAGCAAGAATATTTTGTGTGTCTAGGTAATGTGTCAGATAGTACTTTCTCCCGTGTGCTAGTGGTTCACAAGTTTCACGCGGTTTCATGTTTAGCATTAAATAATGTAACAGGGCATCATAACATTTATGAATAAAATATGATAATGCTTAATGAAGCATCACGTGTAATTACGAACGTTGTTACTACCCTACGAATATTGTTTACAGCAAAATGGTCAGAGATGTCAAAGCTGTAAATTGTCATGAGTCCAGTAATTAAGCCGTATCCTTTTCAAGTAAATTAGTCAATTATTTTCTCCGTGAAATTATTGACGATGTCATATTATCATTTTATAACAATTTCTTTGGACATTATCCGTCATCTTTATTTGTTCATATCTTCACAACAGATGTACACGGTCTTCAATTGAAATTTGTTTCCAATTCACTAAAATAGGCACTGCTAAATGCCTAGTTAACAGAGCCGATATCGTGGGCTCGGATAACAAGAAACTGAAGGCAGAACAGTCATCCATCATGAGGGACCTCCGCTCTAACGACTACCCCTCTACAGTGGTGCACAAGGCCTTCAAAAGAAAAACACCAAGCATTAAAGAACAGAAAGAGGACATAGGCACGATTGTCGTATCGTACATCCCAGGTCTAACGAAAATACTCAAGACAGTTGGAAACAAACAGACCGTGTTCAGCTCCAGAACAACATCAAGGAGCATTCTCACCCAGACGAAACCACCTGATAAAACGAAACCCTCAAGGAATGCATAGATAGAATTCCATGTGAATGCTGCCAAGAATGCATCGGCGAAACAGGAAGGCCCTTACCCGTGAGATTAAAAGAACAAAATGTATGCGAGGCAGAAACCTTCAAGTCAAGGTTAGCCGACCACACCTGGGAAAACCGACATCGCATCCTATGGTAAAAGGTCTCCCCCATAGCCAGAGAAGTCGACTTAAAAATACGGAAAATCAAGGAGACCGCATACATCCGCCTGACTTATAAACCCATAAGTCAACCTTCAATCGACATACATCCCCGGATGCCATTAATAAGGGGTACTAGTACTAGAGCAGCACAACATATCATCTACACCGCCGGGTCGCAGTGACCCAGTGGTAACGTACTTGCCTTAAGAACCAAAGTACTCTGGATACCGGTACTACCGGACGCCAGAGTACGTCCAAAACGTTGCAAACGAAGTGAAAGATATAAACAGGTAAAGGCGATGGATAATATCCAAAGAGATTGTAATAAAAATTACAAATGAGTCAAGTAACTTCTTTTCTTGATGTCATTTTTTAATGTTGCCATCTCGGAAAAGAAAAGGTGAATGATGAATAAGAAATCATTTACACATCTTTTAAGGTTCTGACGTACGTTACTTTATTTGTGTGATTTACCCTACCCGATTTCGCAGAAAACGGACTAACATTTTCTGGGCGATTTGCATATTAATTTATACGATGATTATTTATTTGCAAATGTTCAATCCAGCTAATAGCAATCAATGTATTCCATCTTTCGTAACTGGTACCTTTCCCGCAGTTTTTTCCCCCTCTGCTTTCCATCCAACTACGTAACACCGCTCAGCGGCCAGGCGATATCGTTTCGTTGCTGTTTCCATTGCGTCATCACAGGCTGCCACTGACATCTACAGATGTTCGCCATGTTTCGAAACCATCTACTCCTTCCCTTGTCGACTATTTCTGCCTCTCTCAGTGAAACCGTTTGTCATCGAATTCTCCCTTTCAGAACCTTTACGCTGCCTTTTCCACGGCTAACACTTTCGCTGGATTCAATCCATTTCGCTCCACAGCTTCCATTACACTCCGAGAAAGCTCTTTAGTTCAGAGCAAATTTAGCGGAATATACTTTTTAAATCGATTGGTCTTTGCCGTGTTTGATAATTTAGTAAGAAACAAATAAAATGCTCTTAATTCTTCTCATGAGGTACTATTTTACGAAATGATAAATGTTTATTTCCAATTAATTCGTACATTATATAAGATCTCCATTTCATCTGCAAGTTGATAATCAAGAAATACTTACGTTCAACCAAATTAAGCAGATCACAATTTATTTTTTTTGTTAACACGTCACAAGTAGATATGAAACTTTAAAAATAACCGCAACTAGTCAACATATTAAATCATAATAAAACGTGTACACGACAATTCGGTACTATTTTTTGAACCACCATCAGGTATATCTGAGCTGATTCTTAAGTCATACTAAAGTAAGTTTTATAATGTTTTAATATGTTGACTTGTTGCGTGTGTTTCATATCTACATGTTAACAATAAAAAATTGCGGTCTGCTTAATTTGGACGAACATAAGTATTTATTCGTACAATACATATTACAAAGTTTGTTCGGAAATATTACTCTACTCTACTTGTCATAGCTGAGTGCTTGTAATAGTATTATTCTACTTGTAAAGTCTTGTAGAACTA
This sequence comes from Laupala kohalensis, assembly GCA_002313205.1. Lineage (NCBI taxonomy): Eukaryota > Metazoa > Arthropoda > Insecta > Orthoptera > Trigonidiidae > Laupala > Laupala kohalensis. The sequence goes on from NNCF01127184.1 coordinate 141,989, forward strand.
CAAATAAACTGTTTATATTAAAAAATACCAAAAAATTAAAAACAAAAACAATTAGATTGTGAGCCCAGCGTTCAAAAAATAGTCATACATCGCCTTATGCGCTTTCTGAGATAAATTATATAAACAAAAATCATTAGACATGTGATAAGTAAATAAGAATACATCAAAAATAGAACTGCAAATACATTTCATATTAAAAATGATTCCTTAAAAGCAAGCAAAACATTGACTAATAGAGAATAAATCAAGGTCTTCTATCTAGTCAGGATTTATATATTATACTAATAGTTGAAATACCAATTGCTCATTTTAAAGGATAACACTACTGAGGAAATTTTGTAAAAACAATTTTTTTGTATTTCTTGCTTGATTTTTTTTAAAACAGCGAATTTTTTATTTCTTCCGGTCGTGGCCTGCAGCTTTTTTATTATCCAATGATTTTACTATTTTTGCATTTTATAATCTGAGTACAAATGTCATGGAAAATGAATCATAACATAATTGTCTCTAGATTTTTCAGATTGGTTGTGTTCTCTTTGTTTAATATTTAAAATAGATTCTTATCCTCGAAATTTCCTCTCTTTGCTATTATCTTCGAGTAAAAACTAAATATAAGTAAATAATTTCGCACAACTGATAGATGAAGTAGAAATAAAGAAACATGAGATCCATGTCAATTACACAAGTTATGAGTCGACATGATATGGCATCCTGTATAAATAAATGTAAGGGAGGTAGATGTATATGTGAGTCTCACAGGACGTGGTATGTTACCGTGATCGATGAAAACTAAATTAATTTATTTTTTACTTAATTATATTATATAATGGACGTTAATAGTAGTAGAATTTAATTTATTACGTTCAAAACAATGGATAAAGGATTTACGTTCTTTTGTTTCAAGTAAGAGCGAGAAAAACTAGACAAATTAAGAAAGGGCAGAACATGACATAAAAATTGCCCAATATAAACGTGATGAAAAAAATTCTGTTCGAACAATTTTGCGAATTACTTGTTGGATTATATTACTGATGATGTTTGACGTCTGTTCTTCTGAATATAAATAGTAAAGATAAAATACAAGAGCTTTTTTTCAGTCATTACTGGCGAGTGTATGAATTAAATTAGTAGCAAGAAACGTTACAGAAATATAAAAATGTTACAAGAACACACCAGATGATTATTTTTAAATGTACAATGAACAAAGAAGAATTGCAAAAGTGTCCGGTCGTTTTCAATCACTATTTACTTATTTGATGCCTTATAAATTTGTAATAAGAGACAATGTCATATATATTTAGTAAGTATATAATATTGAATATAAATTGTAAAAGAATGGTATATTTTCTGGGAAGTGTCGTTTGCATGGAGAACCACTTGTGAACGGAGAGCCGAAGGGTTCCATTACAGATTCTCAGGAATGGTCTTACAAAGATTCACAATTTCTTGGGTGAATGTGTTACAACGTCACGTTCGGGTTACTTTAACTTCAGGTATAGACTCGCCTATAGAAAGTATTTATTTTCAACGGATAATAATCTGTTTATAACCCATAAGAAATTAAACAAACTAAGTTGAACTTATTAATTTAATCTCAAAATAAAATAGCATTAACACAAATTCATTTTCAATTATTTTCATAAAGCTTTCATACATGCGCACATCATTTCATAATCTGCCACTCTTTCTTAAAATTATTTTGCGAGGTAAGAACTGTTTGAAATACGGATGTTTTATAGCATAAATAGTTCAGAACCAAATAGAATTGTAACGTTAAATGAAATAGTTATAAAAATTAATAACTAAAAGATAATGTTTTAATTGATATAAGATGTTGGAATAGCTCAGAAAACCGATAGTTTATCACTTCCAGAGAATTATACTTTGCAAACAGTTATAATCCCACAAAAGAGGAAAAATAATTACTGTTGAGATCGTATTGCATGCTTATCCTGCATGTGAATGTAGAATAAATGTTTCCAACAGATTAATTTTTTTAAATACAGAAAATAATTAAACCTGTACTGCATTGCACGTCGAAGTGATATCTGATACGTGAATTGTTCATTTTCCCTCTGACAGACAAAAGACTACTTTGACAGGTGGAATAGATGGTCAACCTGTCGATAAAGTGATGGACGATGGATGAAGAGAGATAAAATTTATGTTTAAATTGTTTATTCATTTGCGCCAAAGTTTCGAAGTGTATTAAGGGATAGTCTCCATCCAATGGATCATTCTTAAATTACGCGAAGAATTTGGAGGTTGAGATGTCTGTTACATTTTCTTACGACTGGGACGCAATTGATATTAAATACGGTGTGAGGTTTAATCTATTTTCAAAAATCATTTTTTCTTCCGTGTATAACTTTGTTTGACCTTTCAAGTAATGGGGTTTTAAAATAAATTTCAAGACATACAAAGAAAAAATAGTAGAATTTCTATCACCAATTACGCTTCAAATTGTTTCAAAGATTGATTTTATTTGTAATATCGTAGGTGTTTATCAGTATATAAACTGTTTGTGAAATAACTCGACACAAATACAATTCTACATGTATCAAGTAAATAGATAAATTTATCTCTACATGCAATTGTTTTCTGATATTTTACTTCACAAAACAACGCTTAAATGAAAACATACAAAACACACATGCACATATTTTTGATAATCTTTCATTTTCTAGCTTACAAATTAATCTAATTATTCTTCAAGATAAAATTTGTCATCTTAATAGTAGACAGATAAAATTAAAGAACTATTGTGCGATAGCATACAACTATGTTTTAATATTGTAAGAGAGAGATGATGACTCAGCAAATATTTAAACGCTATATTTAAACGCTTCTTCTCTGGAAATTAAAAGAAAAGTCTAGTAATTTAAGGATGATCCGAAAAGACGTATCCCCTTTTTTACAAGGATTTTTCAATTACATTCTGTAAAATAACCAAAGAACTTAATTATGTACTGTATAGTTCTGAAAATTGCTTTCAGTAAAATTCCAATTAAATTCAGAGAGTATTTAATTTTGCATGAGAAACGCTTGGATATAAATAAAATTTCTACGTTTTAATTTTCAAGTAAAATTAAGGATTTTCATACGTTGTAATGAACCAGATGTTGTGTAACGTTAAGATACTGGTTTTATTTGACCTTGCATTAGTGTCAATAGTCTAATATAATGTATGACTAATAAAGTATAAAACCAAAATATTTCTAATTAGTTTCACATAACGCTGAACTCGTAAAATCTACGAAACATTTATTTCAGTCAATTTTGTCATGTATGTGTTTTATTTGCGATGTTGTGTGTTTTTGCTGAAGTGCTTTTGTTTAAAAAACTTCCAGCCTGTCAACACTTCACATTTGTCGTAAGACCTGGTTTACAACGAGGCAGAAATGCCTTTCTGCTTTGTTTCCATAAACGTCGAGTGATCCCGAATAGTTCATAAAATTTCACTTAGTTAAACTATGTGAGGGATAAAATAATTTTTACAAAGATTACATTTCATCCAGTTTTCCGTTCATTCAACATTTTTGTAAACTTAAGAAAGTATGAGTGTGTCAGGCAATAGACAAGCACATACCAAACTTTCAATAATGTTATTACTTTTGTTTATATTAAAAAGATACGTGGAATCGCAACAAAGGACAACGGGCTACAATTAGTGGGGGACCCATACACAGTTATTATATTATATTAAATATGAATTATTACAGTAATTAATGAATATTGATGCATTAAAAATTGCAAATATTTAATTACACCGTTTAAATTGAAACATTTCAATTGAAAATATGGTCTTTAGTACGACAATCGTAGTCTCCAGTTGAATACTGACTATCGGTTACCGAATAACAATAGCTGTCAGATTCCCATTTCACTGCATTTTGTTACTGTTTCTATTCAAAAACCTTTTTCAATTGTCATATTTGTCTATGACATTTTGGTACTGCGCTATTCTATATAAAATTTTTGACACGTGTTAGAATGTTTTAGATCGGTTCTATAAGAAGTTATATGGACGTTAATTTAAAAACCGTTGCTTTGCAGGTTTTGTTCAACGTCATTATTTCATTCAAATATTAGTCTCTCAAGGTCCAAATTTAATACTTGATAGATAATAGTTGATTTTTCTTTAATTCAGGACATTCACGAACACTCACCAGGTCGCTAAAAACACAGGAAATATTTCGTTTGGAATATTTTTTATACTACACGTAGTTATTATAAGATATTAAAAGAAGGAAAAATGTACCGTCAATGACTTCTCGTAGCGATGGGAAAATTTCCAACAAAACAGAAACATTTCAGCCCTCGTTGCAAACCTCTCTTAACAACACATCATGTGGAGAACTTTCCTGCAAAGCCTCTGTGCATGGACAGCTTTCCCTCGTTCGCCTGAAGCATCAGCAAAAGAGCTCACGATTTATCTCCCAGCCCTTGTCACCATGTGCTGTGCATATTGACCGAAGTCCGAAAGCAATCAAACGCCCACCCCCACCCCTGGGGAGACAGACGCCGGCTTCCATTGGCAGCGGCTCGAGCGCCTCTTTTTGGATGCCTGCTTCCTTCCAACCCTTTGGCTTGCAAAGACACTCGTCAAAATTATCGCATATTTCAAAATAATAATTATCTTTAATTTTGGTTCATTGTTATTTCACACCGCAGATAACTAAAATTATATTATTTACGTCCACTTCTTAAATATTTTATTATACGACTGTAGATGGATTCCAAACAATATTTATTGAGAATTATTTTCGTCAAGACGCCATTTAGGGTTGAAATTTAGTGTACGGTAAAGCGTTCCCAGAAAACTATAGTGTGAAGTCCAACTAGGACCGTACAATATATATAATAGATTACCAATCTTATTCCCATTGACTAGTTCCTGTCATCACAATACCTATTTTCAGATCATTTAAAAGAATTATAAAGTATAATGTTCTAACATAAATTTCCAGGGATATACAGTAAACAAAATATTCCATTTTCCTGGATAAGTAAATTACAAGTTTTGAAATTTAATTTTGGCGCACTTATGTGGCATGAATGTTTTTCGACGTTTCTTGTCACACATGAAATTTTGAAATTTAATATATTCAGAAAGTGACGGGGAAATTATTACCCGAGAAAAGGGTATTATTTCATCTTAAAAAAACTTATTCAAGTATCCGTTAATAAACATACGAATATAAGATATTTGGAATCTTCTCTATCAATGATATGAAGATTTTATTTGCGTTTTAATGAATACTTTTTCAATAATCAAGTGTTTTTGATGTGTAGGGACGCAATAAGTATACGATAAAATTTTGTCTATATAGTTTCAGGTTAACAATAATTTTGTTTAAAACTTACTTTAAATATGTTATACGGGGTTGCCGCACATTTGCCATTTGCAAATTGAAATTTCCCAGAAACCAGAGACAACTCTCAAAAGCAGCGAGTCCCAACGTCTAAACAAAAAGTGGTCATTGGCCAACCGATGTGATTGCGCAAATGTTGGACGGACGCGTCGTAATAGAATGATCGATCGCGGCTTCCACACAGAGTGCTGCCGACGCCGGTTTCCTCAGTGGAATTTACAGCGGTGACATTCTGTTCCCCAGGAACTCGAAACATATCACCGACATATGTGGAACTATGTCCAAACTGACCACATTGCAGGTATGTCTTTAAATTAACAATTGATGTTGGACACATTGTACCCGCAATTGTTAAGGGACGCTCTCGAGAATCATGATGAAACAAAGTTAATTTGTACATTAATTTCAAAATAATAATTGAGATTTCGGTAAGAGAATGTATTGAGAGAGTAGCGAAGCACGATTGCGGGAGTTGTTGGTAATGTTCTTTTGTAAGGATATTCAGTTATTATTTTCTTTACAACATTACAATGTCAATCAATCCAGGTGATTTCGAAAATGGCAATACTCTTCACCAATATGTGCATCCAAACTGGCTGTGTGGACTGACTCCTCCTGCCATCTGGTAGAAAATGATAGAACATCAAAATTAGTTACACTCGTCCACCAATCTACAGTGCAGTAAATTAATGAAATAAAAATTTTAAAGACCTGGTCTATAATAATACTCTTACAAACTCGCCGACGTTTTTCTTGTGTATTGCAACTTTCTTCAGGACTAAAATAACTTTATGTATTCATTAGACCTGAAGCTCTGAAGGACACTTTGAAGAAGTCTGTTGCGCTAAATAACCGAAACGTAGGCAATTTTATCAGTTTTATTATCAAATAAATTCTCGAGAACTATTTAGTAAATTGTGTTCAAGGAACTTTGAATAAATGTTTTGTTTGAAACCCAGTACAGCCAGCAATAATCATTCTCGTGATAATTTTCTTCACGTAAATCTCAGCCAATGTTTTCATTGGAAGGAAGAAGAGCCAATCAGTGACGCACTATAGAACAAGCACCGCTTTGCTTAGCGTGAGAGCACCAGTCCCTTTGAACGCTACGGAGTGAGCCCTTATGCACATAGAGTAAGCTGCAGTCAAGGAAGTCGGCCAATAGCGTCTCCTTCCCAAAAGGAGTAATGCGGACCTACACACCTTTTGCAATCATCAACGAGTTTTACTTCGTTTCTCTCATTTCCCCTGTAATTAAAGATTAATTTGTCAAGAAATAGATTCTCCCAAAATTGAGAAGATAAACAAATGACTCCTCAAACATCCAACCTTAAGCGTAACTTCACTCCGATTACTTAGGTCCCTTCGAGAACAGTTTAATTTTCTGTTTTATTTCGCGGTCGTAATGCTCCAGTTTAACTTTTCTAATTTCCTCTTAACTCTCAAGTTAACTTGACTTCCCCTTATTCCAGTTCTCCTCGTTAAATACAGTGTTATCTTCCTTTTTCTTTAGAGATCTCTCAAATAATCACTTCTCTTCTTAACTCGGAATTTCAAACAAAAATTCCCTTACCTACTGGATTCTAAAAAACCAAATATAAAATGATCTACTTACGTTAATGTACTGTTGCTGTAAATATTTACATTAAAAACTTTTGTATTTGGTATATTCGGAAAAAGTAAAACTTCGAATACGTTGAAGATGTATAAGGTCTATACTTTCTCATGATCCAGCAACATAATAAATTAAATTCAAGCTTTCTCAGATCACGCTTTAGAGAACTTCGTTCCTTAGACTTTTTTCTCTTGCGTATTTCGTACCACAGCTTTTAAAAAATTCGCTTCCTCTTCCACATGCCTCCGATCGTACTGCATTGTCAATAAATGACGATAAGAATAGTGTGGCTTACCCTTCGTTCCATATCGCGGTCTCCACGTTATTAGAGTCAAGTAATGATTTTGTGATTAGAATTCAAATATTTCCTCACTTCCTCCGGACAATTCTAAGCAATTTAGTACCAAAGTGAATCTTCGCCCTCCATCCTCCACCCTCCAACTGAATGAAATGATTGCTGCTCTGAATTATATTTTTTTCTCACAATCTAATAATAAAAAAATATTCCAAATATATTAAGTTGTGAGAGTTCTCTCTAGGAATCGTAGCCTTTTTCGCTTCTTTTTGCGGAAACGTCTTTTTTAAATCGAATTTGTAAGTGGGTAGCACTTAATTTTTTAATTCCAATCAACGTAGTATTGAGATTGCTTTTGAAGCATGTGCCTGGCACTCGAGGGTCCGCATGGCAACCTTTCGGATTCCGGCCCGTATACGTAGCGTGGGTCGCAACCGGCTGGGGCCAAGTCCCGCGGCGCCGTCCAGTCCCCGCTGCGAGGCGGCGGCGGGGGCGGGGGCGGCGGCGGCGGGGACGGCTGCGAGCGCGGGGGCGGAGGCACCGGCCGCGGGGGCGGCAGCTTCCTCGACGTCGCTGGCACCCGCGCGCAGCACGGAGCACCTGACGGCGGCGGCGCCGGGCGACGGAGTCGTGGGTCGGGCGTCGCAACCCGGCAGCGCGAGGACGTCGGCGACGGCGTCTCTGGCATCCAGTCGAGAGAGCAGCACCAGTCAGCCGGGGCCGACGGCGCCGTTTCGGGTGTTGATGCTGGGAGGTGCGGGCACCGGCAAGACCTCCATCGTCTCGCAGTTCATGACGTCCGAGTACCTGCACGCCTACGACACCTCGCTCGGTGAGTGCGCGTCGTCTCCGCTAGAGGCGATGTCAGCATTGAATATATGTTCTAATTTCTCAATAGTACCTATTTATTCTTCAAGATAACTCTGATTCTTATTTCTCATTTTTGTGCCAAAATCCTCTGTCAATACTACTGAAAGTTGCCAAAATATAATATTGTCCAAAATTTTGTCAGTATTGGACATTTCTGTACTTTCTATTTACAAAACACTATTAAATAAATAATAATTACAAAGTGAACTGAATCTCATCAACAACGAGATGAACGAGAACATGAACAGCCTCTTACGACTTCATTGGTACTGAAGTGTTGTACGCTTTTCGAAATATGCTCTAACATATAAAAATAGTAGTTATTACATATACCGTTGAACGTATAAATTTGTTACGTTGCGCATTAAGGTTTAGCAATGATTTGTAAAGAATGATGCATGTTCAGAGGATGTGTGAAGACTTTCAAAATTAGTAATTCTGAACTAGGTATGTAAAACTATGTATTCTAGAATGTGATATTAATTTATAATTTGTATAATGCTTGTTTATAATTTTCTTGTCTTCTAAAGTTCACTTTCTTTTTTGTTTCTATTTTTTTGTATATTGGTGTGTCTTTTCATGTTATACTTTGATTATAGCCGAGATGATGATATTATATACGTCAAATTTGTTGAATTCAGAAGGGTCTTTTTAGTGGACATGGTCGAGATATTCGGCGAGTCCCACACAAGGGGAAGAGTCACTATGGCTCTTCTCTATGGTGTAAAACTGCATTTTTCCCCACCTGCTCTAATGACCTTGCCGTTGACTATCCCTAAAGCCGCACAAATATATAAATAAGTTGGCAAGTACGAAGAGAATTTTAATTTTTTAAATTGCGATCTAATCCTAAGAAATTACAGTTAAATTAACAAGAGCAAGAACGCAAGATTTTTAAAAGTAGTAGTCTGACTTAAGATCTCGAATTTATTAAGATCATTATATTATAGATATTTCCCTACCCCGTATTATGTCTAAACTGTGATTCTTTTATCATTACATTCAACGTCTTTTCTTAATTCCATGAGCTTTTATTTTTTTATCCACAATTACCAACAAAACATTACATGCATAAAAATATGACATAAAAAATTACGAAACGTGCAAATTTGTTGTAAATATTATCACAATCATATAAGCAAATATAATTTTTATATACCGCTATTGTACTTGCAATATATGTACTACAACAATTTTAAGCTAGGGCGGCCACGGGTACTTCATTTCGTACAAAATGAACTACACGACGATTCGGGAACATTGTGTGCATCACAAGAAGATCCGCTAAACTTTAGAGCTTCGTGGAAAAGAGTTAGAAGCTTACGCCACTGAAGTATAGCTGCGTCTCGAGAGATTTTATCGTAAAATATATGCGACTCGCATTGTAGAGGAGTAAGAGCAACGTGAGATCTTGTGGAGGAGGAAGAAGAAGAAAGACGAGGAAACTGCTATTAAATACCTCTAGAGCACGTAAAAATAGCAGAAAAAAGAGCTCTTAAAGTTGAAAAGAAAGTTGAACCTAGTTATTTCAGAGAATCACGCGATGTAAAATTGCACTTAATTCGTTAATACGTTGAATGATTATTTACCCTCAGAACAAAAATTACATGCATTTTTAAAAGATTATTATGCAATTCTGACTTCGCTGTACTTCAGATTACATGTGTTGTATTATTCTACGCCATAAATGCGGGATGTTGATCGACGAGGTTAATTGAACATTTGCCCCAATTTTCTTTCAAAACTTTCCGTAATTCCTTCCGAATATTGTTGCAATTCATTCTTGATGCAATTGAATGAACATAATTAGAGCTCAGCATAATGTCTGCTAAACGGCTAAACAATGGAAGACTTAAAAAGCTAATCAGACTGTTTATTTTATAGTGGACGTAATTTACTTAGCGGTATAAAACCACCCAACTAAAAACTAATTAAAACAAGCCGCGTGACATGAATCTATATTTCTGGTAATTTTTTTCAAAAACGGCACCAACGGTTTTGATCATTTCATCAATGTTGAGTGTTCCAGTTGAGTTTTTGTTTTAGTCCATCCGAGACAAAACACATTAAAACTTACTAAAATTACAACGTTTTGGTACCCATTGGTTCCATTATCAAAGGCATTAAACTATTGCGGTTGAAAGTTCAAGTCAAACTCAGTAAACTTTGATTGCGGTGAAAATAAATTGTCTACTTTAATAGGTTGATATTTATTAAATTAATTATATTGTATTACTATGCCGACCAATATGTGAAGGGTTAACTTCAATTTAAAATGTTACGGTAATGACAGTAACTATAACAGAAGTCGGGCGGTAATTTAAATATAATGAGTCTAAATACTTTTTTTATGATGTACTTATTCAGCAATTGATTCATCACGCAACATTTACAAATTAATTACATATGACAGTAACTCGTTTTTTTGTTCCTGTTTCACGACTATTTCGGCTATCTATGCACTAATACGGTATGCGTTCCAAGCTGGAGCGAATAATCTTGCGATATAATAATACGATAGAAGTTATGCTCTTACAAAAGAATCTCATTATCTTTTAATCACGATCTCACCTTACTTAAGATACAAGTGTTCTAAGAACCACGATCGTGCAATGGCACTGAATTCAAAGTATGAAGAGAGATGGTATAGTACAATTGAGATATAGTATATCATTTCACTTAACACCTCGTCTTACTCCCTTCTCGAAATTGTTATGTTTGCATAACAAAGCTCCAAGAAGGTGAGCAATACCTCAGTAATACTCACATGTCATAGATATTTCAAAGTCAACACAAATGGGAGTATTTGGTTCGTTTCAGTGAATTTAATGATATGTCGAGATGACAATGTCTCCTTTCTCAGTTTATAGGTCTAGAGTGTGATTTTTTTAATGTTCTGTTTATTCTTTTGCGATCAAGGGATAAAAGAAATTCCATGCCAATGGATATTGCGTGTTACACTGGGATACGACAGAGAAGGAGCATTACGGATAGCCTATATAGGGATGAACTCTGTATCCAATTTGTTGTTAGTGACGATCGCACAATGATAGATACTGAGAGATAAATTATCTTTATAGAATTCTAAGCTGTATCTCATGTGAGCTCTGCGTCACAAAAAAGACGTTTATGAAACTCGAAGACCTCTTCTCTCTTTTACCAAACAACACTTAACCCTCGTTACAAATTTTCATTTCATACTTTGTCGAAAATGGATTCAACATATGACTGATGAAATCACTGCTCCAACCAATTATCACACTTACTGCAAATACAATTTACAGATCGTCAAAGTATACAATTCGGTGATAAGGACCCCATGACATTAGTCCACTGGTGACCAACTTCTTGCGTCACAGAGTGGCCGAGGTAGTCAAATATTTGAGCCATATAATTTTCTATCTATAAGCCCATTGTTCTATGGCCACTAGTGACTAATAGAGACTTCTGCTCGGTTGCTCCGAGATTGGTAGTGTCGACTCTTATGTCAAAGTCAAACTATCCCCAACAGACCCCGAAGGTGCCCAAGGGGTTCACGTAACCTCGGTACTAGGAGGAGGAAATGTGGTCAGCATCTCGCTCCGACCAGTTTGACCCCAGGATATACCTTGGTACTAATTTTACAGCAGGCCTGAGTAGGCATGGGAGTCAGTCTGGATGTTGAGATGTGATGAAAAGTCCCCAACTCACCGGAAATCGAACCTCGACCATCCAGCAACTCAGCGCTGTACCGCTGAGTCTCGCCGACTCCTGACTCTTATATAATCAACTTTTTTTGACGACATTGGAAACTCCAGGTCACAAGTGACCGGTCAATAGTGGTCAGTTTCGAGTGGAGTTGTGTGATTGACTTCCATATAGACAATGTTATTTGAGGAACTCTACCACCCTCGGTCACAAATGGGTAGTCACTACTTACCTAGTGTAATATGCTCCTGATACTCATCAACAATTTTCCTCGCAGTTGCTCGTAAATTACAGTATTTGAATAGTATCGACCTCCATTCCAAGCGTCCTCGCAGTAATAATCATGCTACGTTCGTCTAAATATTTCCTCTAGCTACAATCGCACGTCCTCGCGATTGTCAGGTCACAAATGCAGCATTTCCCCGCTGCCTGCCTAGTCGTCGAATCACTGTCCGCTCAACCATGAATGTAGCGCGATGTACTCATTCTCCGCTTAACAACGAGTTCTGGTCGTGGCCATCCCCACCTCTTACGTCGTTCTCTTGTCCGGATTACGGAAATAAGACTTACCACAAATAACATAACCTCACAATAGACTGCACGATGACGAGAAGCTTCCCAGTAATCTATGAAGAGCTACAGTTACAGAAGAGTCTCCACCGTTCGATGAACCTATGAAGTTGAGCTTACTTTTGACAAATACCATTTCTCAAATCAGCAGATCAACATATCCTACTTTAATAATAATAATAATAATAATTTATTGTCAAAGAATCAGTTTCAAACTGAGTATGACCAAGTGGAGAACAATCAGCTAATTCTTCCATAGCAATAACAACACTTCAAAAATACTTAGAGATCATTGTTATTTCGTAAAAATGGTGAAGTTTATATAGCTACTAAAGAAATAAGATTGTGTTTCTGGTATAAAACACAAAAAATTGTAGGTAAATAGAATATTTTCTCTGTGATAGGAATGGTTAACCAACATTAGAAGTTTCGCTTATGTTGAAAGAAATGTGACCGGATACTATGATGGCATTGCTCTCTTTTCACAACATTCAACATTGGAGATTCAACATTAGTGCACAGCTCGATTAGTGTATGCAGCAACAATTAGCTAAGAACAACATCATTTCTTCAAATCAGAGTTTTATTCTCAAATTTACCAAATTAACCAAGTTATGTTGAATGTGCACTTTTTGTTTTGAAAGCGAAAACCAAATCTTTCAGTTGTGTCGCCAGTGATGCCAACCACTAGCTACTGAAAAGAGTGCAAGGAAAAGTCAGAACGTCTTTCTACGTCTGTTCTTCATCTTGATGCCTTAATTAGCTTGGCAGCAACGGCAGTCAGAAGAGATTGCTCAAGCGTGAGTGTAGGCCAGCAAAAAACGTCGTTCTCTTGAAAGAAAAAAAAACATGTCAAATCACGCACTTCGAAAAGTTCTGAAGTAATTCTGAAATAATGAAAGAGATTTCAGAGGTGTCAATAAACTCTTATATATAGTTTTAATAAACACTTATATAAGGACACTTTTATATATAGTTTTCTTTTAAATATATGTGTTTTTAGATGAAAAAATCTTACTAGTATGGTCTCACTTCCCAAAAGGATGCTTCTAAAAATTTTACCATTGCAAAATACATTTATTATGGATTTCAAAGAGCACACACAATTAAATTCTTTACTTCGTCAATGCTTGAATGAAAAATGAAAAATGAAAAACGAATGTTTCGCATTTTCTCTTCACTTTTTATACCTACTACTAAATACGAAAAAAAATTGATAAAATCTTGTATCATACTTTGACAATTTTGCTCATTTCATTCCATGGTCTAAAAGTTGCACTGACATGTAAAAGTCTGAAAAGAAACCTCGAGAATTATTTATTTGAGCTGGATAAACAATAATTACCATCAAATAGTATGACAAGAATTGATCATGCAAATTTCCAAAGAACTATGGCAGTAATTCCTAGAATTCCACCACATAAATCCTGTTTTTCTGCATCATGAAATAATACATTACACTTAGTCATGAAGTGAAAAAATGAAGCTCATATATTTTCTGGAATTGACGCAGAGGAGACGCAAAAGTAATTTTGAGATAAATGGCGCAAAAGTGTATGTTTGTTTTCGAAAATAAATATTTTTTATTTCATATTGTATCAGAAAAGGAATATTTAAAGGCATACTTCTTTTTTATACAACATTTCTATTCGTAATGAACATATGGCAATACTGACAAAGATAAGCTCCAAACATTCTCACCCGAAAATAACTTATGGAAGGAGGTTTGCAATTGAAGCTAACCACCTTGTGATCAAATTTTCTTGCACACTGCATCCACCAATGGCGAAGCGAGGAATTTCATCTAGACACATGCATATGCGTTACCCTGGAAAGGATACAGACCGTCACGTGGTAGCACTATGTTTTGCCGTATATCCAATGTATCAGTCGGGCAATTTCCTCCTCGGTCGTGGTTTGTACGTGTATCGGAGAATCACCCTCGCAGCCACTGCGACGCTTGATCAGGAAATGTCCTGGCATTTGTAGCTACGGAGGTGGTGGCTGTGGGATTGAGGGGGGGGCGAGAGGGGTCGAAGGGAGGGAGCCCTACGTGCAAGAGCAGTTGAGGTGCGCCTTGCTGCGTCGCTAAACTGCTGTTGCGAGAGTTGGTTGACTTATTAGCATTTCAGCGATTGGCAATCGCGTCGCGTCACGTGTGTTAGAGGAGGAGACGGGGACGGAAACAATGCTGTGTTCAAAGCTAGAGAACAAGAGCGTCGGCGGAATATATGACGAGAACTACGCCGTCGTATGGTGACTGGCAGTCTTTGCGTCGAAGAATGGTACGGTAAATGAAGTGTTCCTTTCCAATAACAGTGTAAGGCACGTATTATCATCGACCATAATTTTTTTTTGAGATCTCTTCGGATCTTCGCAAATTGGCTCCAGGAGAGACTATTTTCAAATTTTTACGATGCGCAATGTCGTATGTGTGTATGTTAAGAATTTTGTTCTTCCCGATAACTCACGAACAAATTGATGCATCGAAACCAAACTTGAGATTCCGACTTCGAATGCGTTGGGAACAGAAATCTCTCTGTGGACAGCTCATTCCGACTTGCACAATAAACAGCATTTCTGTACGTCACATCTTTTTCGAGATACGGCGAAAATTTATTACGAAAAAAGGAGGCGCTTATTTTAAATCTACCTATTAGGCTATTGCAACGTTTGATGTGGAAGATAACTCACGCTGTATAGACTTGAATCAATGTGTAATTATGATGTTTAGGAGTTTACCATGTAATGCGGTGAAATATATTTTGGAACAGATAGTTTTTTAAAAGATTTCATCTTGTTAAGTAATAATAATATTTTTTTTTGAAGTTTTTTTCTTAAATTTTCAGTATTATATAGGGTGTTTAGTCCCATGAGTTTCTGTTATGAATTGTAATTGGAAATTTGAGTGTCGTACAATCCAGATTTTTTAAAATAATTTTCTATACGTCTGCTACAAATAATGTTGCAAGTTAAAATGACCTGATATTGCAGAAAATATATTCTTCTTCACTTCTTATATGTACACTACTGATAACAAAAAAGGGCCCATTTATTTTTCTAAGTCCCACGCTCTTACCAGTTTTGGATCTGTTAAGTTTGCAACGCCTCTCTCCTCCTGCTTCCCCTTCGAGTGGG
>NNCF01127184.1:164979-182944 GCA_002313205.1 Laupala kohalensis
GCCGTTTCAAATAGACCTACGATTGGTCGAACGAAACTTCCCCTCTCGAAGGGGAAGCAGGAGGAGAGAGGCGTTGCAAACTTAACTGATCCAAAACTGGTCAGAGCGTGGGACTTAGAAAAATAAAGGGGCCCTTTTTTGTATCAGTAGTGTACGTATATTTTCTCTGTTCAATTCCAGAAGATAGTATGTTTTTGAATCGTTTAGACAAATACAAATGAAATTGTACAAAGAGCGAACGTTCCTAGTAGATTATCCCATTTCTTTCAAAAAGTACATTTACCTGGTAATTAGTGGAAGCCATAGATTTGTCTTCTACATTTTCATTGACTTTCTTGCCTTTTAATTCAGTCTATTAGTTACTTGGTAAAATTCATAAATATTAATACTGGGGTACATTCGGATTAATGTTGTTTATATTTTGAGTTATAATCTGAATATTTAAGATTCAGATATAATTTTGTTGATAAAAGGTATTAATAATGTAAATGAGACGTAGGCATATAGTAAAGAAATTATTTTTTCCTTAATATAATACTTATTTAAAGAATATGCATACATTAAACCAATAACCTCACAAATTAAGAAATCTATTAATGTGAAAAATATTGTAAATCTCTATAATACCCTGAAAACCAACACTCGAACCGGCGAGCACTCTGTGAGGTCTAAGCTAGAAAAAGCATAAGGTTACAAAAGGAAGAGACAACGAGCAAAAATGAGATCATTGGGGCACTCCAGTACTCGTGCCACAGACTGCCGCCAGGCGGACGAGACTGTTGTGGAGCGTGGACAAGAGGCGGAGTTAAAACACAGAGGAAGCCAAGACATCGTACATAACTCAAGAGACAGCGCGGCCATTAGAGGAAGAGCAGAAGATGGTGATGCGATGAGATACAACGAAGGCATGGGAGATACGGACAAAAGGACCTTTGGCCGAGAAAAGACTGATGGGCGGAGGTTATTCGGAAGAGCGAAAGTAATGAACAACGGATGAAGCGGCGAGACCGAAAGTGTGAGTAAATTTCCTCGACAGTTCTCAGTGGCAGTTACAAAGACAGGTAATTCTATGGTACGGCAATGTAGAAAGCTTTGGAATAGATCCAAATAAAAGTTTGGCATTGGTAAATGTAAAGCGAAGAGAGAAATCGATGTGTTGGGAAGTTGAGAAAGAATAAATGAAAAGGAAACCAAAAGCTTTACTGGTGGAGCTCAGGTGCGAAATGAGAACGGATGGTTGTAACAGTTCGAGAATATCGGAAATAATACACAGGGTTTTCAGTTAACTTAATTTGATGTTACTTAATTGTTTTTACCCGCAATGCGCATCTTCAATAGCTTTCCAATATAAACGTGTAAATTCGCTTCCTATTGCAGATAATATTTTGTATTTACAAACTGAATCAAAGTCTCCTGTAATACCTTATTTTTCTTTTTTAGAAATTAAGAAGCATAAAAATAATTTATTCCTTACATTTTCCTTTAATTTGGTGTATTTACAATTCAAACACGCAGTACCTTTCACCTTAGATGTTGAAAACTTAGATGATGGAATATTCATACGGGTAATTTGTCTCATTCTCAATCCCACTGGATATCTTAAATCACATATAGGGTAAGTCGGGGTAAAGGTTTGCACGGGGCAAATGTTTGAATTGAAGTTTGAACAGGAGGGAGTAGTTTTTTCGCGTAAATCCTGTACTTCGCATATTCATCTTCTTCCCGTCAGTTGCCATGTGGAACCCCGTCGACTCCATGTACTACACACTGAAGAAAATGAGATGAAATCATTTTTCTCGTTTTCGATATTTTTTTCCGCAACATTTACGAAAAAATACGTACTCAACATAATTATCAAAGGTTTCAATCACTTTTTATCTGTTTAGTACGTATAATAACTTTTTAAATGCCACCTATAGATTTCGGGTTTCCCAGTTCAACGAGGAAGAAATTCCGTCCAAACAAAACTGTTCGAAATGGGGCAAAGTATCCGCGAACCTTTGCTTCTGGCACTGTTTCAAATTAAAAATTTTCTTCCTTTCTTTTTCTCTTTTGTGTACAATTTATGGATTACTGATACGATAAAAGTAAGTATTGAGTATTCGGTAATTCTTGGAAGACTTCGATCAGTCTTCAACGAGGATCAAAAAAAAGAATTTGGTTCAACATTGTGTTGATTTAGACAAAAGATTTTTCCGGCTCAACCTAAAATCCTTGAGATTTCTAATTTACGCTTACGCTAAGAAAAACAATATTAAATACCCATTCGCAGAGTCTACCAAGATGGCTAGGGAAGATTTTACCAAAGTTTTCATGAAAAGGAACAGATTATCATTAAGGACCCCACGAAAAGCGAGTGTGGCTCGGACCATGGGATAACGGATTCCAACTCAACCAATACTTTGACAATTTGGAACAAACACTCCTTAAATACAAGTTTCCATCACGTAGAATATTTAACATGGATGAAACAGGTTCAAACGGCTCCCAATAAAATTCCCAAGTTCATTGCTCCAACTGGAAAAAATGAGGTTGGCAAGTCTGTGTCCGCAGAACAAGGAAAACTGTTACTGTTGTCTGTGCTATGAGTGCCACTGGAAAATTTGTATCTCCATATTTTATATTTGCAAGGAAGAGAGATAAGTTCGTTGTGCGAATCTTTGCCCCGCGGTGCTGGGCAAAGGTTGGCAAAAAACATTTTTTTGAAAAATCAAAAATTTGGAATATTAATGTATTTATTAAAAATTCACATTTTACTAAAGGTGGAGGAGATATTGAGCTACACCACAAGGCATTTTCGTGAACGATTAAACGAACTCCAAGCCAGCGAAAAATCAGTGTCAAAAACGCAAACCTTTACCCCGGCTTACCCTAACACAAAACGTCCGGAGAAAAATGTTTCCCAAAAATTTTTTTAAAAAAGAGAAGTGGAATATAACATTTTTTTCTTCTTTTCACACGTCTGTGAAAGAGAATTATTCAATCTACTTCGAGATCTTTAGCAATTTTCAAGATCATTACGTGTGAAAAGCTGTAACCTGCAGATATTTGCCCAACTCTGCGCCACGATCACTCCAAACTAACATAACTTCTTTAACACCTCATCACACTCGAGACAAAATTTGTACCAGTTGGTTTAAGAAAACGATGAGTAATTCAAACCCCAGATGATAAACGAAAACCTGAACATGTAAACAAACTGGCCAAAAATGCCCATGCCCATGTCTATTGTAACAATAAATCGTGAATTTAGTGTTATTTCAATTCTTATGATTTTTAAACACTATACTCAGAATAATCTATAGTTCGATAATAACTTACATGTAATTTTTTGCTTAAAATTACAAACATATTGACATTCTATTAGTATTATAACTCGCCGCTAACTTTTTATCTTTTCTAGGAATTTTTGCTGAATTTTTTGAATCCGCCTCTGCCTTAGGGCCCTTGATCGGAATTGATGGGATGGTCCCTAGCTTGCTTCCGGAGAGTAAATTAGTTTATTGTCCTCCACGTGGGCATACGCAGTTTGTACTGTTTTTTGACAATAAATTTATTTATTTATTATTTATATGAATAAAGAGAGTTAGCAATATGCTCGCCGAGAACTTAAACATCGTTAGTTTCATGATATTTTCAAAATACCTAAAAAATAATGTAGCCAATGAGTCGGTATCAAACAATACTAAAAACCTTCTGCAATGATTCCAACAACCATATGTATTGATTGTAGACAAAATGAATTACACCAACAACCGTGACAGAAACAATATAGAAATTGAGACCACATCAATCTAATGGTTAATTTTCCATTGAGTCAAACGTCAGGAGTTTCAACTCCGGCGCGCATAAGTTTGCCGCTGTACATTACATAAGCAACAGCGTTAAACTCACGTTCCCTTCTCTTGACATGTTTGCGAACTAACCACCTCGTAATTTCATCGGCGGTGTTTCCTTGCGTCGACAAGGCGGCTGTCGGACCACAGCAGAAGGTGGTACGAACATCGCCTGAGGGCAACACCTTAGCGTTTCCTGTGCGCCTCCAGAACGAACTTAAGACAGTTCTGCCGGGCAATGTTACTCAAGCTACAATTTCTATACCTATACATTAATACTCAAATGAAACCAGAATTTCTTAGTTTTTCTGCGTAACCGAACGGAACAAATCACACAAATGAAGTATCATGCTTCAGAGTATGAAAATATGTCACGGCGATTCCCTATAATTTCTTCTTAAAATAAAAGAAGCTACTTGACTCATTTATTTGAAAAGGTTTGATGAGAACGTGAGCTGAGAAATGATGGCTATGACGCGTCTAACCATGCTGGTATAAACAATATTCATGGGGAATTGTATGTTGGTTACTTGATGATCCAGTGTCTAATCATATACTATTCATTACTCAGAACTATTGTATCGAGATATTTGTGCTCGTATATTTGTATGTTTTGTATTATTTGTGAAATAATAATTATACTATTCAGAAGTGTTCTGATGTACTGTTTACATTGTTCCATTCTAAATACGCAACCCATTGAAACATTCCTACAATGGGGTAAAGTATCTGTCATGATATACAGATAAATAAAATAGTCGAACTAAATAAAAATAACAATTAATATCACACAGAAATGTCAGTTTCATTCATATTCTTTATCTAGTTAAATTATTTTGTATTTTAGTTCCATGAATAATCCTAACAATCTAACAATGTATCTGTTGTATACTTGCAATCTTATTCGATAAGCAAATTACGACTTAAGACAATGGACATTCGAGAAATCATGCCACTGTACTCGTGTATAAAATATATTTTATTTTGGACTGGAGTAAATATGAATCCTTCATCACTCAGAAGGTAGTAGGAATCACTGCAGAAGGTCTTTAGTATTATTTGGTACCAACACATTGGCTACATTATTTCTTAGGTATTATCAAAATATCATACAACTAGCAATGCTAAGATTCTCAGCGAGTATATTACCACTTTCTTTATTCATTAACATGGGCATACAATGAGTAAACATTGTTGGCCAGCCTGTTTACACTTTCATGTTTTTTATCATTTGGGGTTTGATTCACAATTTTTTTTCGAATCAGAGTAAAGAGCGATTATTTACCCACAAAATTCAGTACCTGACGCGACATAAGTCGCCCGAACTCAGCTAGTTCATAATGAGATATTTATAAGGCGATTGAAAAGTATAACCTTTGTTCTAACTCTACACTCCTAAACATGTTTTACACGTTACCTTCTCTCAGTGACCTTTCGACTCTACAGACTTTGATGACGAAACTCATCGGTAAAAGGTCGTTGCACTCAAGCTCCGAAAAACTCCGCAGGTGAAGAGCAGTGAAAAGCTTGTCACGCACTAAGTGCATGAAATGAATCACAATTTTCAGGAATTGCAAATGTATCCATGAATAACGTGCTACTGCGCAACATGAAAAACGACTTCGCGTTTGTCGATCTTCAGTAATATGGAATTTCCGCGTAAATACGACCGCAGAAATGTTAAGTTGCTGTGAATGGGAAAGAATCCACAGGAGAACGCTCGCTAACACACAGAAACTTCACATTTCATATAAAAGTTTTACTTTAAAATTCCATTAACACTAACATTTCGTACAAAAGTGTTACATTACAATTTAATATAAAATAATGTTTCGCGTTACGCTATCTGAGCGTATACAAATAATAAATGATGAATTGGAGCTCGAGAAATATCATTTAATCCGCGTTAAATCGGTGTTTTTGTCTTGTGGTTCATTTTAAGCTGAGGATAGCTAACGATTACTTCTTCTAAAGGGACTTTGCACTATAAACAAAACAAATGTTTTCACTTAAGATAATTCAACATGAAAAATTTAGTGACAATAAAATTGAGGGAGGTAAGATATTTCCGTGGAAAATTAAAAGGGGACAAAAATTTAAAGGGATTATTTATTATTACATTAATAAATATAAATAATATAAATCAAGTATCTAAACTATCATAATTCGCCCGCATATTTTTGTTACCTCAAGCCCTAAAGACACTCCTGTGGATATTACATTGCTTATTTAGAATTTTACATCAAATTTTCAAATGAAAGTCACATTAAATTTTGAACATTTTGAAATTTAAATTTGAAAATTTTGTCTAAAATAATATGCATAATTTTTATTTTTATTTTTGCGAAGATTTGCTTTCTTGACATTCATGTCATCCGTTATTATTATATATCCTACCACGATATTAATGTATTCGTCCTAAGCGCTCTCAAGTTACGGATACACGGATACCATAATCTGATTTTTCCATGTTCAACTGCGTCTTTGTTCCGGTTAAGTTTTGAACAGATAAAACTTACATATTTTTTTCTCTTTTCGAATTGTTTACGATCAGGTGCTACTCATAATAAATCATTTTCTCTCTCTCTCCTGCTTCTGTATTGCAGATACGTTTTCTGAGGCAATCAATAAATCTTATTATCATGGAAAATGTCACAATTTATTTTAATATTTTNAGCTTCTGTATTGCAGATACGTTTTCTGAGGCAATCAATAAATCTTATTATCATGGAAAATGTCACAATTTATTTTAATATTTTAAATATTGAAAATATAAAACTCTTCGAATAATTGCAAATCTGTCATTGTAAATAGAAAACACTAGTTCAATAACAAATGTTTAAACTCTCATCTTCCCTCACATATAATTTGATTAAAAATAAAATAGTAAAATATTGCTTAAGTACAATACCAAAAATTGCGTGTACTACTTTAAACAAACGTAGAAAAACATTAAACTTTTCTAAGTAAACAAAGAAACAAAATATTCCGTCAGTCAATTTTATAATTTAATTACAATCACAATTTTGTAATTATAAATATACATGTCAATAACTAACTTGTTTTGAATATTCACATTTGCTCTATTTTTGTTTTTCGATACTTACACTACTCTTAAATTAAACAAGATAAGTTTTAAGATTATTCCTGGAATAAAAGTCTATAATTAAAATCCCAAGAGTTTACAACCTATTGTGACCTTTCCGATTGCGCGAAATGTGATTCTTTTCGAAGTTCGGCGAGTGAAAAGTGATGAGGAGGAAGGAGAGACAAAAGAACCCTCTCTCTTCACCCGAGCACCACTACTTCGTTCTCGGAGGCGCAGTGAACCGGATCAGGGGAATCGGATCAGGTGAACGAATCAGGAAATTCCTTCGTAAGCAGCGCGACCTATAGAAGAGATCGAGGCGAGGGTTTAAGCCGATGGTAGCACGACTGAGCAGAGAGAGAAAGAAAGAGAGAAGATTGAGCAGAGAGAGAAAGGGGGAGGGATAGAGAGAAGACGAAAGCACAGGGGAATAGCAGAGAGTGTGTCGCCTCGAGAGATGACGTTACGTGTAAGATATAGGTGACGAAGGGGAGCACGGCGAAGTAGTCGAGTGACTCTGGAACTTTGAGAAAGTGATTCTGGCTGCGGAAATGTGGATGCTGCGGAGTTGGTGACAACGTTTTAGACACAATCGACGGCAAGGCAGCTGAAGCAACGGTTCAGGAGCTCAACGTCTCAATTTCATCCAAGACGCGAGTGCCGCGTCATCTCATTCTTTGGAGTCGTACACCGCGAAGACGTTTGGGACTAGGGTTCTTTTGGAAAGTTCCACAGATTTAGATACTTCAACTCACTCATTTTATAAAACTTTTTTATTGGATCACTCTTGTGATCACTCCATCTGCAAACAAATTTGAGAATTCTCTATACTACAATCACACAAACAGATCCTGCGAGGTCTCGCATTGAGTTTTCGTTATTTTTAGTGAATATCATTCGATATTACTTAAAACTGATAAAATTAGTACGTCTATAGATACAAAAATCGTTATGATAACTTCATCTCTTTAAATTCTGAATTTTTAAATATTATTTTTAGTAAGCTTCTAAAATACCAATGAAACACCCCATCGTAATTTCTTATCTCTAAATATTTGACTTTTTGCGTTGCGGAATATAGTTGTCAAAAACGTACCTAAAATTTCATTCCATTTCATCCATTAAAAAGTTAATTCACGTAACGAAAACTTCACGCAACGGATTTAAGATATTTGATTTAACAACATTTACATTCAAAAATCGAGATAATATTTCAATTAGTACGTGAGATGTAGTAAAATAGCAAAGATTTCAATAGTCATATTTCATTCTCACTATTTTTAGTTCCTTTTAGCGAACCCTGAATTCATTGGATTAACACAAAAAAGTTCATAATGAAAGACGTACGACCTTTTATGGACGAATAATATATATTTTGTTTGTTTGAGTTCTTATCTCAAAATATATATTATTCGTTCATAAAAGGTCGTAAGTCCTTCCTTTATTTATTTAATTAGATTATATAATAAACGTCAATTGTAGTAGAATAAAAAAGTTCATCCCTTCAATTGAATGTTCCTCTTCGCAAAATTTAACAAAACATAAGGCTATAATTCATTTTTATCTTAAATAAAAATAATGTAATAAGTATATTTTATAATTTTCTTGCATATTGAAAATGTTTACTGTATAAAAATTTATTAAAATGTAAATAATAATACTTGTTTAAATATCATTATTTTGAAACAATTATAAACGTTATATTTTTTTGGAGTCCTCAAGAAGTTTGAGCCTTGGACCAATTCCCCCGTGGCTGAACACTTATCCGAAAATAAAACGAATCAACAAAACATTATATTGCTTGAAAAACAAATTATTATGTATATTTTTTAATGCTAAGAGTCGTATGAATTTAAAAGAAAAGGTTCATTTTATCCGATTCGATCTCTTTAACTTTACCAAGCGTCAGAAAAAATGATAAAATGCAATCACGCTCCGTCGCAGAATTCATGCTTAAGCACTTTAGAGAAACATAGGATGAAGCTTGTTCGAAATTATTCCGAAGTTCAAGAACTGCGTGAGGCGAAGTTAATGTGCGCGCGCCACCAAAATCTGCTTATCTTCTCCACAACTCATATTCCCAAATGCTAATCAATGCAAAATCGTCTCCTCCCAGCCATCCAGGCGCTGCGACGAGGCGCCTCGGACATGTTCCATAGTAATGACAGCGTGACGTCACGGAGCGGAAGGGGAGGCAGCACGTGTCACCAAGTTGCAGTCGCGGCGTTTCTCACTTGTCAATGTAATGTCGGAACTGTTCTTCCGCAAAGGACAGTAATGTCAGGGATCTGCACTTTTGCATTCAAATATCTCTAAAATATGGTCCCGTGATATAATTTTGAATTTCCAAATTGTATTCATAATAATCTTTATTGTCAAGAAAAGCTGTTACAAACTGCGTGTGACCGGGTAGAGGACAATAAAATAATTTTGCATATATTTCTTCCGTGTACCCTACACGTGGAGAAGATATGTGATAACATTCGGTCAAGTGAAATTGGTGACAAGTAGGGAATCGTACCCGGGACTCCTGCATTGATCGCAGGGGTGTTACCCACTACACCACCCGTCCGCCTTCCACAACTGTACACCATTTCCACTCAGACCTAAACCCCGGAAGACCCGAGACACATCCCCATACAGGAGATAATTACAGGTTTCACACGTACCTACGTGTTAAGGTTCATAATGCATATATTTCTTCCGTGTATTGCCGCCTGGTTCACTTATCTCCTGTATGGGGATGTGTCTCAGGTCTTTCGGGGTTTAGGCCTGGGTGGAAATGGTGTACTCTTGTGGAAGACGAACGGGTGGTGTAGTGGTTAACACACCTGTGATCAAAGCAAGGGTCCCGGGTTCGATTCCTGTGCCGTCGCCATTTTCACCTGAGCGAAAGTTATCAAATAAGCTAATTTACTCTCCGGAAGCAAGCAAGGGACCATCCCATCAATTCCTATCAAGGGCAAGGCAGAGGCGGATTTAACATTTCAACAAACTCTTAACAATAAAAGTAGTTCGGTACGTGTTATAATATTAGCATAATACCTACAAATTTGTATTTAATAAAACACAAGAAAGTAATTTCACAAGTACTTATTATTATCGAACTATAGATTTTTCGCAAAGTATTGATGATAAATCGTAACTATTAAATAACACTGAATTCGAAATTTATTATTTCAATAGCTGCCGTCCTTTGGCAAGAGCCTAGCGAGTCTGTACGAAAAATCGGCCTCTACCCGAAGGAAAACCCGAGTCAGGATGGGGTTCCGTATTT
Organism: Laupala kohalensis; assembly: GCA_002313205.1. NCBI lineage: Eukaryota > Metazoa > Arthropoda > Insecta > Orthoptera > Trigonidiidae > Laupala > Laupala kohalensis. The sequence continues at coordinate 175,181 of NNCF01127184.1, forward strand.
TCGAATCATTATATTTTCTTTTCAACTCACTAGATAACAAGAGAGCATAAAGTAAAACACCTGCTTTTGAATTAATTGTTATGTTACTCAGTCACCTTCGAACCATCCCGCACTATTCCAAACCACGAACTTCTGCACCAAGTGAGTAGATGAGCAATCGAAGTTCGGCTATATCAGCACTCAGTTACTTTTTCTGTACTCTTTTTCCAGCAGTTATCATTTCAGTGTTATCCTCTCAACCTTATCAACATGCACTAAAACCACTATCTAGTTCGGAGCAATTAGTTAAATAGTAATATTTAATTAATAGTTAAGTGAGTAATATTTTTTGAAAATAATTCTAACCTTTACACAACCTATAGGAACTGCTTTCATGTACACGTTATTTCACATTCTGTTGTAATGTTGCTATGTTTAATATTTCTTACAACTAACGAAGGTCCCAAACAAGGGTTGAAATATTACGTGAAAAACTTACACAATAGTGTACAATCCATCCAAAGGTCTTATGACTTATTAAACAACAATTATTAATTCAATAATAAACTATTATAAACTTTATTGCCAAAAAAGCAAATGACCACGTGGAGGGCTATAAACTAAGTTACTCTCCGGAAACAATCAAGGGACCATTCCATCAATTCCGATCAAGGGTCCACGGGCAGTGGCTGATTCAATATTTATAAAAGATTTATATATTAATTAATTAAAACATAAAATATATATAATAATGTGCGAGTCAGCTTTGTAAGAGAATTTGAAACAGCAAGTAATACATTCCTTGGCGACTCTTAAGCACGCTACCGCTTCGGAAGTTGCTTTATTGATTCGACGCATATATTGTGAAAGCGCCTTCTCTATTCCGTGGACGCGCCCAAGGTGCTCTGAAGTTAAAAAGTGGAAACGCGTCTGCGAATACTAATAACAGCCTTTGAGAGCCGCTTCGCCTTTCGCAGGAGAGACCAAGGCCATCGAGTCTGCTTTTCAAACAGACATTTGAGGAGATTGCTGTGTCATGGAAATCTTTTGTGGACGTATTGAAAGGAGAGAACATGATATACCCGTACGAGTATATATTCAACGAAGTGCTCCGCAATATACTTTATTTGATGTGGAAGAAAGATAATACTATAGTTTCAAACTTTTTATTCTGTTTGTACTCTCAAATTATGAGATGAAATTGATTTCCTAAGTAAAAATATAAACACAACAGGTTAATTTATATTTTTTTGTTTTACTTTTTGATCAACCAACTTCGCTAATTATATTCACGAATGTTGGAAACTGGTAAACAAGATACGTCTCTACGCTATGATTCATTTTGGGAATAAGTAGAAAAAACTTTATACAAACAATTTTTTCACATTTGTGTATTTTATATTATTGGTCTGTTTTCTGTTTTATCAATCGAACATTTCTCGTCTCAAAATATAAAATATCAGAGAAAAGGAATTTGACGTTTCTTAATGATTCGTCCATTCGACTCTATTTAAGATCTCCAACATTTCCACCAGGGATGTCTCGCAAAATTCTCATAAATTTATTTGACCAACATTCACATCAAGAGTGTTAAGTTCCTATTCAACCCACAAAGTCAAACTTCTAGTGTTATCAGTAAAGTATTCTCTTAAGGGACTATGGTGTTTCTTTTAAGTATCCGTTTCCTGCGGTAAGTTGATACAGTTCATTGATGAATAAAAATATTTTTAAAACAATGAAGCTTTAAGACCGTCTTCACCTCTAATTCTGCGAATAGTATTCAGAACATTATTTTGAAAATGTTGAAATGAGTTCCAGTGCATCGAGCAATCATACCAACCAGTGGTCCTCCTGTATCATTAATGCCGTAGATGTCCATATACGACTACAACTGATATACAGAATTTATTTTTTAGGGAAACGAACATGATAAAATAATAATACACTGACTTCCGAACCATGAAAAGCGTCATTTTTGCGACGTTTATGAAATAACATAAATCAATAATTAAATCTATTGGCAACAAAGCAGTTAGAACATGCGTATGACCACATGGTGGACAATAAAGTAATTAACTCTCCAGAAGTTAGGAAAGCAAGGGCTCTATTGGCCCAAACGTTGGCGAGCCCTTAAGCCCGAGTTTAAAAAAAAAAGAAGGAAAGCAAGCAACGGATCATCCCATCAATGCCGATCAAGATCCCTAAGGCAGAGGCGAATTCGCTGAATCTTCAAATAATAAATAGCGTCACCTGGAAGACACTTTAGGTATTTGACCCAATTCTATTTGTACTTAACGGATAAAAGACATAGTACATAGTCTCAATGTAAAATAACTTTCCTGTCCCAATTGAGAAAATATATTTGTAGTGTCGCTGTCTAATATCATTCATTTGGGTCAATAAAGACGAAATCTTGCACTCCACTTGACCTTGCGCCTCCACGTGGTGAGAGAGTATCACTACGTGTAATCAAGTAGATCGTGTTGAGCGAGCATTGTTGTGAGTTAGTGTTACTCGCCATCGGATAGAGGTGCTATTGTCGTCAATTGTAAGCCCAGTATCCGGAATTTGTGTGGCATCTCAAAACTACCTCATTTGTGTCAACTGTTTAAAAATAACGGGGACAAATGGGATATTTACAGAAAGTTTTCTTCTTAGAAGTAAGATACAGTGATCAGTTCAAAAATTTAGAATTAGTTCAAAAAAAGGTTGAAGAGAGAAATCAAAAGAGGGATTTTAAAGATCACATCTCCGTTAGCAAGAGGAACCGTGAGCTTAGGACCACGAAGGAGCTCCAGCTGCCCCAATACGTTGAGTCGTAAATCCGTGAGCCGTGAGCCGCCCTCCGCCCTCTGTCGCGGAAGAGCGGAAGCGCTACGTCGCTGAAAGGCGCTCGGGCGCGTTAAGCGCGAAGCCGCTGCGGGGGTGGGAGATGTTAAGAGGGCGGCTACGATCACGCTGGAGCGATGGGAGTGGAGAAATGTGGAAGACAGCGATGGCGATCAATGGGAGGAGGAAGCGTGTTATCGGTCCGTAAGAAACAAGTGTACGATAAACCTAGAAAATTAAAAAAACGTTCATAGATCGATAAGGAAGATAGAAACGAATAAGTATATTTTACAACAATTTTCGATGATTCTTCTAGCATCATTTAAAACAAAACAATATAATAAGAATAATTACACAAACAAAAAATATAAGACAATAAGTGGTAATACATTTTAAAAATTACGTTTAAAAAAATTTAATATTCTAAAACAACCAGAAAAATAACAAATACATTTATTATTCATTGTTGATTTCAAGGCAATATTTGTAAAATAGTGAAACAACCAGAAATACACCTATATATAAATCAAGCAAAATATATTTTAAGTTAAACTTGCTTCACGAAAATGCGCTCATAAATTCCCTGTAACATATACTCTACCACAGAAATATGTTCTAAAAAGTAGTTCGGTTAAGATTATAACCAATATTTTTTTATGAAGTGAACTAACGAACCGACTCTTTAGTGCAAGACTGACGTACTTTTAGGATAAAATGATGAAATGAGTAAAATCCAACCAGCAATAACAACTCGGACGAAGGATGACAAGTAAAACGGATTGAGGAGATTGTCCAAGTCGAATGTCGAAATAGCAATGGAGAGAGACGATAGGACGATAGGACGATGTTGAGAGAAGAATGGAATTCGAAGGAAACTGGGAGGATATATGACCGATTTAAAAGTATTAGGGACGGCGTTAAATAAATCGCACTTCAAAGAAACAATAGCACGTGCCAATGCTTTGATTGTCGAGTACTAGCATTTAACGTTTCAGTTGCTGACACATTTAAACTCATTGTTATCGCTGATACAACGTTTAATTAAATACATTTGTATCTTTAGGGCAAAGTAGGACCGCATACAAACAGTACTCAGAAAATATCGCTCGCAACTGCCTTGTAGCACCATGAAAATGAATGTTACAGCCACTAAAAATAATCACCATAATGTGCAAAATGGAAGAGATTCAATTTTGTTTTCCCCCACATAGTGTTGAGATGAAGATAGAACGTTGTATTAACACATAATTTTCCGGGGGAAAAAATTGCACTTGTCATTGCTTTTGAAGGCTTCCGCGGCCGAGTCCACGGGATTTAAGCTGTCCAGGTGACGCCGCGTCGAAATATTTGAATCTAATGTTTCGACGCAGCATTACATCACGCCCGAGTGCGAACACATCTGTAAGGATTGACGGACCACAGGAAAATGTTCCTTCATGCTGCGGAATCTAACCATGTCTTCACGTGTTAATCTAAATTCTTAGAATGAAGAATGAAATTTAGATTTTTTAGAATGAAATTTAGATTTTAGATAAATTTAGATTTAGTGTTTTTTCAACTCTTATGATTTTTAAACACTATACTCAGAATAATCTATAGTTCGATAATAACTTGTACATGTAAATTTACAAACATATTTGAGTTAAATTACAAACATATTGACATTATATATGTATTATAACTCGCAGCTAACTTTTTATCTTATCTAGGAACTTTTGCTGAAATTTTTGAATCCGCCTCTGCCTTAGGGCCCTTGATCGGAATTGATGGGATGGTCCCTTGCTTGCTTCCGGAGAGTAAATTAGTTTATTGTCCTCCACGTGGTCATACGCAGTTTGTACTGTTTTTTGACAATAAATTTATTAGATATAAAAAATATCGAAAAACCACGTGTAATCAAAATTAACTGCTAATCGAACTCTTTAATATTCTCACTCCGCTACATTAGTCAACAAATGCTGAAAAAAATATCGAAAACATTTTATATCCTTTGTGTATAATATTCATAATATTAGTGTTATCTAGAAATTATAAATTGATATCAAATATTGTTAATAGTCCACAAATAGGAGGGAAAAATTTAATAACTCAAGATAAAAATATTAACGTAAATAATATTATTATTGAAGTTCGTCCACTGAAAATCCAAATTTCCAAAAAACATTATTATTTTAGTGATTTCATCAAAATAAAATTTAGAATGGTAATTACAGAACAGATTACTGATTAATTAACACTTTTTCGTTATTTTCGGAATTCACAAAAACGGATTAACATACTGCATTTCTCCGAATCGAGAACGGGTATTTTTCTCTTCTTTATTTTATTTTTTGTACAATTCCATCTAAAATATAGCGCAACATGAAATATAGCTACACGTGCTACCTTCTTCCTGGACAATCAGTGGATGGTTATACCATATACTGAAAGAGAACAAAAATACGAAAAAATATGTTATATTAAATGAAAGAAATTGTGTGTTTTACAATAAGTTAGGGTATGTATGTTCGTGACAAATACTAAATCTCGTCGGAGGTGTCTGGAGTATGCGAGGAAAATAAAATTTTGGAGGACGTTTTCAAAGGCATTGGGATGGGAGAAAGCAAATGTAAACACATCTTCGAACATTCATTTTATTACGTCACATTTGACATTTGTTAAAAATACTTGTGTTTATAATCAAAATAACCAAATATAAAACTACACATACAATTAACTTCCATATTCTTCGGTATGTACAATCACATCACCAAAGTCAGTCACTAGGAATAAGTAAGAATTGACATCTCATCCAATCATTGGAATTCCATATTAATCTGGCCACTCTTGAAAGTGCTTCATATATGCTTCTATGTTTCGCACCCTAGTGCTACTTCAGTGCACAAGTGTTGTGCGCATTGACCTCCACTAAGTACAAAGCGATTGCAACGATCAGAGAATAGACGACGAAATAATTAGCGATGCTTTGGAGCACAGAGATTACGAACCATGTTCGGCCACTGCCCTGGAGTGACCCTTATCCCTTCTTAATACTGATCGGATCAAACTCACGATCGTACAGCGAGGGGGAATTTCCCGAAACGCTCTCCGGGAGACCAATTTCGTGTGGGGAATATGAAGCGAAATGCGTCAAGTTGACGCTTAGTACGTGAGAGTTCATTGTATATTAACGAATGACGTATGGAAATAACTTAAAAATGACTTTAATACTAACACTTGTGATGAAAATCAAGATACGAAATTATACCTGAAATTTTTCTTCCACGCTATCCAATGGGTCATATACAATACAAGCGTTATCTCATGATATCTACGTGCAACAGTTCCCAATGTCAACTTAAAAAAGTATTTAAATAAGTTTTAGCATACGGAACAAAGGTAATGTTATATGTCTCCAAGCGGCGTCTACCAATGTAGTCCACTTTTATGTTTTCTTGGCGGGGGAAAAAATAGAAATGTTTTTCTCAATCGTTCCTCATGTTTTCTGAGGTGTTGAATCCGAATTTTAACTTCGCCATCAAGTCAGGCCTTTGCGTTTGGATAAAAAATAAAATAAACCGTCGGAAAAAATACTGTTTTTATTTATTTTTGTTTATAACTTGATATGCCCTCGCTTCTAGAGAAAAGTGTACTATGCAAAAGTAATTTACACTAAATTATCCGCAAATTATGTCTTCGCAAATTTTTTGTTCCAACCAACATATCGCGCTAGAGCGCGCTGAATTTTTATCAAATTTCGAATTGGACCCCAAAAGACGAAGCTCTTTATTTATTACATTAAAATTTATATAATAATTCGATAAACAATTCCTTGAATACAGATGCAACAGTAGACTTTAGTATCTTCAAACGGTAAATCATTAAATTGTTAGACTCTAATACGTTAGTAATTAAACAAAGATGATTCACTTCACACTTATACTACCACTTATTTACTTAACCAAGTTTATTATGCCACAGTGCTGTACTCTACTTGTTACTAGGTTAATGTGACATCCTTGCCATCCATACAGACGATAAAATATTTTTACGCTTAATAAGTTATTTGTTGTGTTTGAGTGGGTTGTGACGTACCGTGTGTAATGTGGATAATAGAAGATTTCGATATTCAGCAACCGTCGAGTCAATCGCTGTAAATCGAGAACATACTATACCCAAATTACATTCTCATTCCCATCCAACAGCAACAAATAAACGATGCTTTTGAGATAAACTAATATTCACACTGTAATGTCCATCACAATGGATTTGTTTTCCTCTCCAAATTCTACAAACCATGTTCTCTGTTCTGGACAACCCTTAAAGTATTTCTTAACATGAGTGGGTTTCACTTGAGTTCCATCCGTTAATTATTCACTCATATCCGAATTCTCTCCCCAAAAATATGCTTTCACATAAGTCCTTTATTAACAGAAACGTAGCAAGCACGCGTACTCTGAGATTGCATCAATAACACACAATGCATCCTTTTCAGTAATGCACCACACCGGAACAAAGTATTACTGAGTGATTTTATGAACTGTGTTTGCTCTGATTAAGCATTTATTTGCACACAAATCATCGCCAAGAAATAAATATATAAAATAAAAACCGTCCGCCGCATGACGCTGGCTGACGCATGAGTCAACTCTTATCCTGTTTTAAATGTTTCAAAATCGTATGATGTTTGTGTGGATTTCGCAAATAACTTGCAAAAATGGAGCATTTTTCTATTTTAATATTTTTCCTTCTTAAACTACGTGTGGTACTTATAGTAAAGAGTTCATCAAGAACATAATTATCTCTGAAACAGTGTCTTGGGTTCGTTGCATTTCATAGGGAGAATTCAAGGTTAGCACATGCTATCCTGAAACGTCCATAGAACGCAACCCTCATTACACGTGTGTAATGTTGTTATTGAAAATAGAAAATTGATTAGGCCATTGATTTAAATGGGGGTGGGGGGGGGGGGTAAAA
>NNCF01127184.1:187825-209206 GCA_002313205.1 Laupala kohalensis
AAAAAAAAATGTTAATACGATACGAGGAAAACTCGATGGTGGATACAACTGGCCATGCGTTCTTACCTTAACCGACCACGATTGAGCAGACGTAAATACTGTCTGGACATCACCTGAGCTAGACATGACGCAAATATTGCTTTGTTGAAGGGTAAGTTAAAAGCTTATAACTTTTAGAACCATTGTAAGACGTCACTTGCGTATGTCCATTAAAATGATCGTTTTACCACAGCAGTTCAAAATCTCGACCAGCATCCTCTATTACCATGAATTTCTCAGTTAAAGCAATAAATAAAAAGGTATATGGTTCTTAGAAATACAAAAGAAGTTATTAAAATCACAAGAAGGAAACGTCAAAAAAGTTAACGAGGAGAATTCTCATTAATTTAATTTAATTTATTTCGCTCCTCCCTAAGACGGTTTCATGGAAATGCTATGTGACCTTTGCGAGCACAAGAAAAACTCAGAAAGCAACGGGATGAAACAACGCATGTAAACAGGGATGCTGGGGCAACTCATTACTAAAAATTAATTATTCTTCATTCTTTCTGTGTTTCGAGGCACTTTAAACAAATACAGCAGTCGTTCCTTCCTCGCTTCTCGAAAATGAAACGCTTACATCGGATCTTTTTCGGAGAAACATCCCGTCTTTATGGCAACTGTGAGAGAATCTAACGACAATTAAAGCTATTCACAGAATAAGGCGTTTCTGAGTAAGTTATGTTTCTTTGTTATTTTTTTACTTGATTAATAAGGGTTATATATCTGGTTGGTATAAACGTTCATTAGTTTTTAAATATTGAAAACAAAATAGTTGGCATCATCATATGCATTAATATGTAAATGTCCTTCAAAATTATAAGCGTAATCGGTTGGAGCAAATGATACAAATGAATTATTATACTTCAGTGCATTAAAAGAAGTGTTGATTTCCCCGAAGTTTCATCTCTCAACTTCTTCCTTTCCGAAAACCAAGCACGGAAAAATTTCATCAAGATATGAGGCTACTTAGTTCATTTATATGAAAGGTATGTTACTTGACTACTTTGAGTCCTAATAAATCACAGTTCTGACGCGTCTGGAAAGTAATACCTAATATTAGAATTGTATGTGAGATACGTGATTCTTCTTTGTGCATTATCATACACTAATCATTACCGTTCTGATGTCCTATTTTCATTGTGAATGCGAGTGAAACACCAGTTACAATTACCAGATGTCGAAATGTAGTCTCTGCCATATTATGCAGGTAAATAAAATAGTTTCTCTGAATAAATGTGAACTTAAATATTATTATAGAGAATGTTAGTTATTTACAATATTTTCTGTGATATTAGCTAGTTGACTTTGAAATGCAATTTAATATCGAGTTGTCGTACGTTCATTAACTATTCCCCATGTGGCGCTTACTCGTTCCTCTGTCCATGTGAGAGAATTTGATAAGAGAAAACATGAACATCTAAACGAACACTATAATCCTATACTTAAAACGTTCAACGCCCTTACGTTGTTGCATACCTCAATAACTGTTTTTCAATTTATACAGAAATCTCGTAAATTGTGGTGAACCAAGTAACAGATTAATTATGTTATGCTGAATGATAATTGGAGACGGGAACGAGATCCGAATTCGGGGCTTATGCACCGATGCGCTATCAATTGCAACAGTTGGTAGCGTACCAGCACGCTAAGCAGACAGTCCCGAGTTCGAATCTCGATCCCGACGACCGTTTTCATTAAAAAAAACATGATAATTGTGTTTCAATTGCATGTAAAAAGAACAACTCGTATAAATGAGGCGCCAGAACAATCTGTAGAAACAAAAACAAACAGAAATCGCTATTCAAATCGTAGATCTTCGCTCAAGAGAAAGTTTTCAACGGAGTTACGAGGACTTTGTCAAGCGTTCTACTGGAAAACAGGAATTAATTGAAACAAAAATTTTATTCGCTATTTGGAATATTAAAACCATATTCGTATTTTTTTCTTTCCGGGACTGGGTGTGCAAATTGTTAGCTCGAGTTCAGCTAAGTGTTCAATCATTTGTATTAATAGTAAACATAACTTCAACTCGAGAAAAATAATAATGAATATTTTGAATTCTTCCATCGTAATTTTTAATACTAGATCAAGAAACAAGTCGATATAGTAGATCATTCCTGACCCTTTTCTATCAATCTGGATCTATAGTGTAACAGAAAACAAATTAAGCTTTTTTTTCAGGTACAACCTATTTCTAAGATACTTTTTTTAGTAAATGTTTTTTATTCTTGTCATCCTTAACCAAACACAACACACAAGATCCCGATTATTACCTGTAGCGGGAAAAGGTATAATCTTACATTTTCATTAAGTACTTTTTGATAGTAATTTAAACTTTATTCTTGTTATACATATTGAATATTTTTATACTTTATTTCATAATATTTTTACACATACTGAATTCTATTACATATTACGGAAAGTATCATAACTTCTTTCCAAATGACGCTACTCACCGCTCGATACTCCAATGAAGACGATATGAATATATGTAGTTCATTACTCAGTCACAGAAAAATTTAAAAACTGGTTTGTTACAAAGACTAAATCTACTTATCCTTACGTATTTTGACGCGCTGAATTTATAATTGTTCCATAGCTCTCCATTTTTCACCGTATTTTTCGTATTTAAGGATGGTTTTCCGTGATTTAAAATACGTGGAGGGTAATGGAGCAATTCTGTATTGATATTCAGAGCGACAAAATACATTAGAATACATAGGTTTAATACAGATATTTTATTTTTGTGTGCCTGAGTAACCTATATCACAGGAGATGCTACTCAAGAGCTTGAGAAATTCGATTAACTTCGACGTATAAAAATTTACAAAATAATTATCACGATATTTACCATAAGATTATTTTTTTCTATTCGATCTTGACCATAAAAAATACGCTTTTATATTTTTAAAAAATATCATATCTAAGTCTAAACGTGTTTACGATGTCCGAGTCAACCATTGCGGCGAATCGAAGTCCCTCCTTTCGCCAGATGAGAAGTGCGAAGCATGCGTGGTTGTTTCCATGGCGACCCGTGACTCCGCGCGCAGATCAATACGCTCAGACACGGCGCACGCGGCACTCGCCAGGTATCACGCTCAAGAGGAGAGGGAGGGGGTGCAACGCTTATTAGTGGATTGAGACAAGACATCCGGAGGGCACTCTCCTCGATCCTTTCTCGGAAAAAATCTCTGACTCTCTCCAAGGTTCCGTGATGATATCCATTCCGAACGGGAGCAGTCAATTCCTCTCCATTCGATAAAACATGGATTGTCTAAAATGTAACTTGAAGTGAATTTACTCTCACCCTACATCAATAATTTCCAAAAAATTAAGTACCACTGCACAGATAATTTTCTGTACCGACACGGGGCCGAAATCCTACATTTTATCTATATAATATATTTTTCAAAATTTGTTTTAATGTACAAATTGAATTCGAATTGTGGTAAGTTGATAAGATTCCCCGTAAGTGGTGCTATCCACAACTCAATGATGAAGACCGCAATTAATGAGTTTAGTTCATTTGCTGTCTCACAGGTGATGCTACTCAGGGAACCAAAACTTCGATAAACTACGAAGATCGCATTTATCATTAATTTGTTATGATTATTTACCGTAAAAAGGAATACTAGATTTCCGTGTAAATTCCATTTACAATTTTCACAATAGTGGGTCCACCGACTTGGTACTTCACTTCAGTACGACTTAGAAATCTTTTAATAATAGAACACTTATCGGAGTACTTAAATGGAACACCGGGTTTACGAAATGTAATCATTCACAACACAATATGTTTTTGTAGCACGTGAACTTCTCATGCTTTTTTGCGTAGAGTAGAAATGAAACACAGTATCCATAGAATAGTATTCGGAAGCTTTGGACCCAAATCTTCGTAATTATACTATAAATCTCAATATTGGAATTGTCCCAATAGTATCATCTCCTTTTACATCCCAAGTAAAAAAAGATGTGTGGAAAAATGTTCATTACACGAAAGACAACCTACATGAAAACATGACAGCAATGCATAATGGAAATATTTGAATTAATCTTATATTTTTTATGGAACTATTTCCTATTTTTTACATACCTTAAATCATATAAAAATATATTTCAGAATATGATTAAGAAGCACCTTGATTACCCATTTTCGATTTAATAAATTCATGCTATTACCATAATGCAGGAAACAAAGACATAAAAAGAAAAATATGTTTCCTATGCATTCGTTTAATTCTCCTTATGCCAAAATGCAAATATTTTCCGGATAAGTTTATTTTTAGTTAATGAGAGCTACTAGTCACTAACCTATTCGTTGAACCACCCATGCACACAAAAAATCAGAAATAATAAAAATTTGAAATGTTTATTATTTCCGCTAGCTATTAAATTATTTCAAACAAACGTTTGACCAAATTTATATAAATAATCTAAAAATATGAAATAAACTTCTTACACATAATATACTTCACGTTTTGAAACATATATAAAACATATTTCGAGTTATGTCATATATAATATCACTTCAAACTTTTCTCTCTTGCCGTTTCTTCCAACGCAGCGCCAAGAACGAAAGAGCACGATAGCAAACTCATCTGTTACGAACATCATCGTCCAACCCATTTTGCATCAGAATGTATCCATGGTAACAAAACAGACGGGATTAATATTGAAAATACTTTGGGGATGTAAAACAAAGGAATAATATTCTTTGGAATACTTGCACACTGAACAGTGTGGATTAATTTAATACCCCGACTTTCATCGCTGGCGTTTATTCCCAATTCTTTAATTACATTGTTCCTCAGCAAATTCTCAGGAATTTGTTTCCGTACCATTACATTCTGCTTTCACATGCTATCCGTCAACTCGATGTATTTCCCTTAATCTACCCAACACGAAATTGGTATCTCAGAGAGCTTTTCGGGGAATTCTCCCTCGCTGTACGGTCGTAGGTTTGATCCGATCAGCATTAAGAAGGGATAAGGACCACTCCAGGGCAGTGACCGAACATGGTTCTTGATCCTTGTACTCCAAAGCATCGCTAATTATTTCTTCGAATGTTACAAGGTACTTACGTTATGTGAATGGGAGCAACACTTGTGCTCTGATGTTGCATTAGGATGCGATGCACAGTAGAGCATACGAATCACGTGTGGCCAGATTAATATGGAATTCCAATGATTGGATTAGATGTCGAAAACAGGCTAACTACATCAAATTGTCAAGTCTTATTCTCGTATAGTGAGCGGAATGTTACGTATCGCGATGTGACTATGAATAATGTGTAATTTTATGCATTGTTTTGAATGCATGTATTTCTCGTTTCGTTTCCTTAGACATCGCGAAACATTTAGGAGGAAACAACGTCCAGACGGAATCTAGATTGCCGTATCAAAGTTTTACAACTTAAGTGCTAAGTCGCAGAGGGTAAACTTTTCAATCATCACAGCTATATGAACTGAGACACAGAATTGAAAAGCTACAATTTTTTCTGGCCCCGACAGAAACCAATCCCTGGGATCCCCGTGCTAATTTTATTGTTTATTTTTTTATTTAGAACCTACCGCCCCACCATCGCGGTAGACCGCGCCAAACTTAAACATATTCCATAATTTCCAGTATTATATGATGCACTCGGTTGTATACATATACCATACACTCATTTAACTTCCATCAACCAACAACTGCTTTAAGTAATTTCCAAATAATTCTTTAGATTCTTGATCGGTCATTTTCCATTAACTAATTTTTATACAGCTTTCCAATTAAAAAACATCAATTTTCTTCTCTACCAATATATAATAAATGTATTATCCCATAAGCCAATGTAATGAATTTATTTTACTCCAAACGATGGAATAATAGTCCGGATACACTATGTACTTTCCATTAAAGTTTTGTGGATAATCGCTACTTTTTTTCTTCACTCATGTCCACGAGTTTCATGTTTTATTACATTCTGTTAATTTATCGGAGGGGCTTCTATGCGTTGTTTTATAATTCATTTATTTCGATCAACGCTTGTGTACTTTTAATACCAAATGCTTTACAGAAATATAAATCTTCGTAATAGTGTTTACTCGTATTTTCTCAGTGACTTATTTCATATTATTGTTTTCAAAACATGTGAGTAGCAGAAAAATATTGTTTTCCACGCATCTGATTTACTATTATTGTCCTTTTCTCAGTTCCATGTTCACGATTCATTGTATGAAAGGAAACAAGGTACCACACTTCCATTTTGCGCAATATTTTAGATGGAATTTTGTGAAAACAAGCACGTCTTCAATTCCGAGATATACGGAAGGTGAATCATGCAGAAAGAGAGAACTCTTGCTTTATAGCTCCAATATTAAAAGATGGATCGTAACGGTCGAACACATCTTGTATTCGGGATGTCTTTATCGATACCTGAATCAATTTATTACAAGAACAACTTGATAATGTTTTCATTCTTCCAGCTTGGCAGCGGTAAGTTTAATGATCTATGGTGCGCCAATAAAAGAAGTAAAAGTTTTTAATTGCAAATAGTGTTAACCGTTTTTTAAGCCTTTCATCACACGTTTCACTACAAGTTATTTTTCTATAACCTTATTATTTTAAAATCTCGTGCGAATTTTTATTCTTAACCTTGAAAAAAAAAGGGAATTGAAATTCAGAAAAGTGTTACTATTTAAATTCGTAATCAAAGAAACGCAATATAGATGAGTAACGACGTATAACTAATGGAACAAACAAGAAAAAAAAAAATTAATGAAGAATTTTTTGCTCACACGGAAGAAATATATGCATAACCAACCTTAACATGCAGGTAAGTGTGAAGCTGGTACTTAAGCGCACCGAGCATAGTGTGCCGCCTAGTTTTCCTATCTCCAGTACGGGGATGTGTCTCAGGTCTTCCGAGGTCAGGTCTCGATGGAAGTGGTGTACAGTTGTGGAAGGTGAACGGGAGGTGTAGTGGTCAACACCCTGCGATTAATCAGGGGTCCCGAGATCCATTTCCGGTTCGTCGCCATTTTCATCTGACCTAAAGTTATCTAAAGAATTTCGTTTTTAAGCAGGTACTGATATCTGAAATTTCAATAAAATTGAGGAGCTTTTCTGGAATAGCTGTTCTGGAAGAAACCTAGTTAAGCTCGTAGAAAGGGTTACCATTACTCTATAATTCTTTAGGTTCCTGGAGACCTAGCACCTTTATGCCTCAAATCCCAATTTATACGTTCAATTTTGTTCCCCTTTCATTTTAATTTTCACAGTATCGCGGCCGGCAAACCACTACTTGGAATTTATCAACTCTATCAGATCTATATTATTCCTGTCTCTTTTGCCTTTTGTACTGCATGTCTCATATTAAAAAGCGTCTCTTGTATGTCTCAAATCCTAGTACAGCAAGTTGTTCTCCAAATCAACTTATCTAACAGACCGTATAGTTTGAACTGCGTATTTCCTTAAGGATATGTGCATTTCGTAAAACTCGGAAAAGAAACACCAGCAAGGCATAAATTTACTTTTTAAATTGTTTTTGTTCATTGCAATTTTTAACCTGAATAAATTTCAATACAATTGCTTTGCCAAAGATATCTTAATGTTAAATTACGTCACTTTCAGGGAGTTGAAGAGATTTCTAAATTTTCCCCCAATATTTTTTTCATACATATTTGAGCCTGGAGGATGTATTCCTTGCAAAATATTTTTGTATTTCCTTCAATTATCGACGGAAGGAATCGAAAGAATCAATCTCCGATTTGGTCTGAAGTCTCTTTCACTGAAAATCAGGTTCGCTTGTATTAATAGATCCAGAAAGGGGGAAACCTTTCAGAAATTTGAGGAAAAATAAATCTAAACAAAATATGGTTTACTGAATGTTAAATGAAATGGAAAATGTCGCGCTCATTGCGCTTACCGTCTGCGCCACATCCCGTTCGCCTCCCGGACCCGTCTTCCGTTTTCATCCAACTTGCGAGACCCAAAGACCTCTGAGGTGACCTCGTAGAGACTACGCTCCTCATTAAGAGATTAATAATGAGCGCGCTAAGCTCAAGGTCCCGAGTTCGAATCTCGGTCCCGTCTCCCATTTTCATTTAACATAACATAATTAATCTGTTACCTGGCGGTGAGGTTCACCGCAATTTAAGAAATATGATTTGTTTAAAACAAAATTAATTTTTTTAGTCTCGCCAACTATGCATTTATTCTTATACTTAACTTTCAAGTAAGAATAAAAGTATCGTTGGCGAGACTAAAAAAGTATTTTATTTTTAACTACTCCCAGAAAACGTAACCAACACCATCTATATTTATGGTTTGTTCAAATCTATTGCATAAATCTCCTAGATACTAAGACAGGGATGTTGGTTGAGACTGCCACAAGACGTGCATCGGCGTAATTCTGGGTCTCAACTTCCGAGTCTGGGTGCCCAGTTAACTTTGGTATCTCGCCGCTACGATCACTCGATTCAGATTGTTTCTGATTATGATCTGCAGTTATATCTTAATAAATATACAGGGTATTTATAATTACACTTTTATATGGCCAGCAAAGTAAAGTTACCGGACTTGGTAGATGAGTACAGGTGGTAATGAGATTTTAGTTTCTGCAACAAAAACAAAATAAAACACACAGAAATATCTTAGATTGCGGTGAACCTCACCGCCAGGTAACAGAATAATTATGTTGTGTTGAATGAAAATAGGAGACGGGACCGAGATTCGAACTCGGGACCTTGAGCTTAGCGCGCTCCCAGGAAAATGGAGCTAAGCTCAAGGTCCCGAGTTCGAATCTCGGTTCCGTCTCCCATTTTCATTCAACATAGCATAATTAATAACAAAATAAAATTTCAAATATTTATATATTAGCGGCGGAAGGATGGTGCCGCATATAATAATGTAAAATGAAGAAAAACTCGAGAGAGATTAGGTTTAAAATACCATTAATCGTTTCTAAAACGTGTCACAAACCACATTCAACGTTGGCAATTTTACGGAAGAAATTTAATTCCCATCATTGCGTTCACAGTAGCTCTTGGAATATCAGGAGGGATCTTACGGACTTGTCGGTGTATCGCATATTTTAATTCCACAAAATTATTTGTTAACAACATAAGCAGTTGCTTTTGAGTATCGCCGTAACTGTAAAGGGGGATGTACTCGGGGCTAGTGAACACCGCTTTTCAACTCCGCTTTGTGACGCCGCACAGTAGAGTATACTGAAACGAATCTTGCCAAACGAATTTTATCCCGTGAATTAGATGGATTACGGCGAATTATCATTTATATGTATGTAAACAAATGTCATGTTAAGTTAAATGTATTTTTGATTCGAATCTATATCAACAATTAAAACGAAGCTCTATATAAATTTTCTTAATGTAAATAATGGTCATAACATTTGTTTATATACTTTTTAAAAAAATTTCGCCGTAATTCAAAATATTTACTGTACAAAATACTTTTGGTCAGGTTTCGCCTCGATATATTCCACTGTGCGGAGATACGAAAAAGGTGTTGAAAAGCGGCATTCACTAGCCCCGTGTACGTGCCCCATAAGTCACGAGGGTTGATGGCTGGTGAGCGGGGTGGCCAAGAAATGCGAATGTGTTGGCTTAATGCTAAGCACGCCATTCATTGCTATCTTATTCAACACTAATCGAGAAAAGCACGGTCTCGTATGGTTACAGGCAACGTCAACACTTCCAGATTTCTTGGTCACCAGACATCAATCCCTGTTACTTCTGGACACGGAGTACCTCAAAGTCACTTCTTATGGTTCGGATAATTTGTAAATCTCACCCCCGAAACTCTTGTAAACCTTTATTCAAGGAATTAAATATCTTAACACTTCCCTGCATTTATATTTATGAAACGGTCGTATTTGTTAAGACCGAATTACTGATGTGCCACCCTTGCTTCATACGAAACAGTCTCGTTCACGAACACAATACTCGCAATAGTAATAATATTCATCGCCCTAGAGTCTTAACCACTCTTTGCCAAAAAGGACCACATCATTCGGGAATCGTTCTATTTAATTCTCTGTCCAAGAATATAAAAGATATTATGAAATTGAATTGACAATTGACCTTATAGTACGGAGAGTCTTTACCCAGGAATTTCGATTAAACGTTTTCATAAATTCTGATCACGACAAAACAACTACATTGATTGAAACAAACGTCATTGATCACATTCCTTAGGGTTAGGTTTCACCTTGAAACAGCGTCCGTGTTTGGAGAAAGAAAAATTCCAAAAAGAGTCTTCCATTTTTATGTCAGTATTTTCCTTATTGGAAATATTTTATCTCAAATATGAATGTATTTTGCATAGAATGAGCATATTACTGCATATAAAATACAAGGAAATATTTCCTAAACTCCAAAATAGTATTTAGAAAGAGAATCGTCAGAGGACGGTATTTGAACGCGTTTCATCTGACATTAAGAGATCCAGGCTTTACCTGTGGCTTTACGCTTTTGGCTGCGCCAAAGCTCTTGAAAAATATGCATGAAAGAGAGAATATTACATCAAAGGGAAAGACAACACTTAAAATCGTCTCGGAAGATGAAATACAGCAATTTATCTCGTCCAGTTGTTGTAACCCCATGTGTTTCCCAACCGATGTTACGTCCAACTATTCAGTGACATACCAATGAATGGTAGACTAATTTGAAGTGTCAGTCTGGTATTCAAAAGTTTGTTTTGTGAATGAACTTCACATACCCTAAATTTCAGCTCGTTCTACGAAATAATTGTTGCCGTAAATGATTCATCAAAAGAAATATATCATCAAAGTCAATGTTTCTAGAAAAATGTATTTACCTTACTAGCAACCCTGTTTCCCGTGCGTTTTATTTATGTTACGCTTCAACTCTTCTATGGAATTTTCGAAAATGGAAAGTCTAACATGTTGGCTTCATGTGAAGCAACTCGTCGGGTGGCCCCTCGTGCCGGTCGAATGCTTGCCTGGTCCTCCCGAGGCAACACTAAAACTAAAATGCTTGTAAAATCTTAATTATTCGTCCAAATTTTCATGTTTCTGATTCACAAAACAAATAACGCATTTAGTTTTACGAGAATTTATTCTTACCTACGTAAATTGGTCTCTGAAACATTTTAACTCGTCTATTTTTAAAACATTTTTTATTTTTCAATAACATGGATTAACCTTTGTAGATAGCCATGTGCTGTTAAGGACGTTATTTTCTTTTTGTCGAACTCTTGAGACGAACAATATTGCCACTCATCTCTAACTCTCTAGGCAGCGTATACAAAAATCTCTCTCCGAGTTTTTCCCAACTTGATTCACTAATATCGTCATGGTCTATTATTTATTTTTCCGAACGTAACAAAATTTATACTAAAACATTTCTGAGAGCATACCTATTAAATAAAAAATATCGGATTAGTGGTGCTCGACAGATAAGACAGGCAAGCAAGCAGATAGAGTTCCTGTGTTTCGGAGTTGTTACTTATAAATGTTTCCAAAAAAATTTTTTTTATCGAAATTAAAGTTCAAAAAAATCGCTCCGTAGTTTTTTCAGAACCCTCCAGTAGAACGCGTGTGCCGCATTCCGTTGTCGCGTGGCCATTCAAATGACGCGCCATGCCCAATCTGGTGACTCAGCTCTATAGAGCTATATAAGCCCGACGCTCGTAGTATCAGGGCAGAACGACTGTCACTCTCACCCTTGACGTTCCAACTTGACAAATTGTCCCCCCTCCTCACGACACTGTCTACGCGCTAAGCGGCGGACACACAAACTCTATACATATATGTATAGATAATAGAATGTTATTTATAAATATTTTAGATTATATCATATTGCAGGCGAGGAAAAACGACGAATAAAAGAGTTCTTATACACAATAAAAATTGAAGGCAAGATAACAACTTTAACTCTGTACTCCAAGAATATAAGAATTCTATTAAAACGATCATTTAATTCTATTAAATCTTCATAAGAATGAAGTCAGAGGGTCCCTACTATTAGAATGAATCTTCATGAAACGTATTTTTTGAACGTATTTTGATTGTCACAGTTCAATCGATTTACTTGACATTGAGCGATCCTCCTGTGCAAACTGGGTGGGCCAAACAACTCTATTCCTTCTGTTATTCCCCGCCAAAACCTGCGTCAAAACGTTTCGTGTAAATCGAGAAAACAATTTCAATTTACGAAATGTATTCACTTCAATATCTTGTTATATCTCTAAAATCGCTTCACAAGTTATGTCAGTATTCACGATGACAAGCTTCAAAAACTAAGAATAATTCTGTTCACATTCGTTTAAGAAATTCCAAAATATTTATACGTGAATGACATTAAAAGTCCTCGGTAAACGTATTTTTAGTACCTCTTTCGTGCCAACTTACATGCTTCAAATTAGTAGTATTCACCTTATAAAGTGACAAATTTTATTAGAATTTGCAAAAATTAAAGAACTTGAAAATTAACAGAGACACAGAATACATTGATATAAAATGGGATTCTTTATAAATAGTAATTTCACCTCTATCTCACAGCATCATCTACTTCCGATACACTGGTTCCAGACAAATTAAATTCGCTGTATAAAATAGTAATAAATTTTATTCTATTATACGATTAATATAATTATTTCTTAATTAAATTAAGAATTAATTTAATTAGATAACTTAAGGAATTTTGAAGTAAGTTTACATATTATGTCTCAGGTGTCCCTCAGTCTCCATGTGATTGCGATGATATCCACATTTACTACAGGACAACCCCTCTTAAGCGGCCTCGGATCAACCGACTAATTCAATGGAACAGCTTTTTTTCTCTTTTTCAGTGTATAGAAGCAGGTAGTGACTCAAAGATTGTTTGACGGGCCTTTGGTGGAAGTTCCTGGAAAGTAAAACGGTGTGACACGTCGTTGGGTGTGCAATGTGTTTATGTCATGGTCGTAGAACGGGATAGTGGGGGGAGGAGTTCACAAGATTGATTCCCCTCTTGTTTCATAGTCTATTTTTTATGAATCAATAGTACATATGTCAATTATTCTATTAATAAACATTTTTTCGTATTCGTTTATGTATGTACATATAATAAAATGATTTGCTATGACGTCTCATTTGCTTCCATATTCGTGATAACCTGATGAAATTGTAGACTCTATTTAAACGATTCGATTTTTCTCGAGAACCTGGGATTAACCGGTGAAACGTGTAACTGGCTGAGGTCTCGGTACCAGTCCGGTTGAGAGTGCATCTACTGTATATTTATTTACATAAAAATCGAAATAGTAGATAACAGCCGGGAATTTCATACACTATTTTCCCGATGCAGTGGTCTATCGTTAGTGTGACTGCAAAATCTAAACGAAGACCCATTAGTACCCACATAAAAGGTTATTAAATTGATATACAAATATTTTCATTGAGAAGGAACAAAAATTTTGTCCCGATCATACTCCTCACAACGAAATATTGACTTTGAACTCAAGCGTACATTGATAATAACCTTGCTTTCTCGATTTTTCATTTGCATATCAGAAATACATCTTATTATCACATTTCACTTGGTGTATCATCATTTTTATTATAGTTTACATCAGAAGGAATAGTTAAAGCACGTAAATGTCCTACACCTAAGATACGAGTATACGATGGCTGTCAGAAAATCTCTACCTCCATGCGATAATTTATTTCCAAAGGATCGGTAGAACACTGAAAGATAAGTGATGAAATTCAAGTACAGAGAGAATAAGAAAAAATTATTGAAATCCTATCAATTAAGATGGGTATACAATAACGTCTTGCACTATATATATATATATATATATATATATATATATATATATATATATATATATATATATATATATATATATANTATATATATATATATATAGTATAGCGTGCTCGTCGCATAAAAACTGAATAGAAGATCGTTCTCTTCTAACCATCAAATATTATTCTGACTTTCAAATAATAATACACGAAGGAACACCTTCAAAAAATAAAATTAATTTTTAGAACTGATTTATACCTAAATGTTTCTAACGGATCAACAGTTCGTTGTAGCCTATCCGACCTTGTAACGATTCCAAATTTGAAAGCACTGGTAGAAGATATTGTGAAAGTTATTATTTATTATGGATAATTGTAAAGAAAGTCAAATTAATTTTACCAACCTATTTATAAAGAAATGTTTTTCAAGGAGTTAGTTTTATCGCTCTTTGTAACGATGGCACGTTTGAAAGCGCCGGTAGAAGAAGTTAATTTTTACATCAAACATAAAAAATCGAAAATTATTATATTTAAATGCGACTCACTTCTTTCTACCGACCTCTGAAGGACTTCCGCTCCACTGCGTCCTTTTCGCGGGACATCTGCCGCCCCCGCGTGGGCTTCGTCCTCGGGGACTCCCCAAAGGTGGTCGTTATTTTGCCGCTTGGCTGCGCTGTAGTAGTCTTCTCAGAGGGCGAAGCTGCTCCAGAGCGCATGCCCTAACGCCCTCGTGACTCCCCTTCTATCGCAAATGTTTGCCTGCACTATCTCTTCTGCGTCAAAATTGTTGCTTTTTATTCTTTATTCTATTGTTTGTTCGCAGGATGCTTCAGTAAATAGTGATCTTGAGTGTACATGTATAACAAAAATGTTGTTATAGTTTCATAGTAATTGTTAAAATTTTAATAACGAGGATTTCGAGAATAAGCTTTTCATATTCCATCGATCCATGACAGCGTAGTTCCTATCGAATCTGACGTTAAGTTCATTGCTGCAACGTAGAGGAGGTAGTTTCCAAGGTTCGGAGCACATAGAATTCATCTTCATTCTATTGCGTAGAATAGGATTTCTGAAAACTTTGTCACATACCATCATCTCTAATCACTTCTAAGTTCTAAAATCCATTTCGTCAAATCAATCATTTCAAAATAAAGTATTTTTAAACTTACTCTTCTCCATAACTTCAGACATTAGTTTATGACCAAATAGCTAGTAACAAAAAATTTGCTTCTGACTATACAAGGTCGTGTTTGGAATAAAAGATACAAATAAAACATGATAAATATATACTTGATCTCAAAATGGGCAAATTGTCACACTTTTGCTATGTTTCACCGGCAATTACATAACATTAAATAAAAATGTTTGCATCAACTCCAAAAATATCTTAAAAAAGTAGAAGTGCGGCTTGTAATGACATGTTACAGATATGGCGGTGAGAAATATTGAAGACGAAGTGAGTAGGAAAAATAAGCTGAACTGGAGGGAATAATTCTCTTAGTTAATTAAAGAATAAGTAATATCAAGAGTTTCAATGTAATTGTGTAGGCAAACTTTTTATTACAAATAAGTTCAGTATTAAAAATAAATTGTGTGGAAAAAACCCTTACCTAGTCTAAATATTTGCATCATTTGTCTTCGATATTCACGTTCTGTTTTTAAGAGGCTTTAGCTTCACCTCGATGTCAATTATCAAGCCTAATTTGCCTCGCTAATTGCGACGTCAACATTAACATCGTAATGTCTGAAAGAAAAATAATTAAGAGTTCAGGAGATTAAACAATGTTCACTACTGGCCAAAAGTATCGCAAGTACGAGAAATCTAACATTTTTTTCAAGAATAAGTCCTCAAAAATACTTTTTTTTATTAAACTGTTTTTTATGTCAATATGTTAAATTAGTTTAAAGACATATGATTAAGTTTATGAACTAAAATAATTTTATACAAAATAGCATACAAAAAATGTACAGGTTATCAGATATCAGAATCCATTTTGGTTGCCCGGAATTCACACACAAAAGAAGAACACAGAAGAACACAGTTTAATTTTATAAGCAATGCGTAGCGGTTCGCACTTCAGCAGCGCAATCAACCAAATGAAATTCTACGCAGTCGGCTCGTTTTTATAATACGTTCGGGATGACGCTATCGTTGGTAAAGATTGCATCACAAAGTATGACCAATAGCTTGAAACTTCTCCACCACATTTACACTAAAAAATAAGTTTAATTGAAAAAATATTTTGGGGGCGGGCTAATTCTTGAAAAAATATTATAGATTTCTCAAACTTGCAATACTTTTGTCCAGACAGAAGTTATAAGACAGAAAGGAGTAGCGACACCTCGAAAGCAATTGATAAAAAATCAAATTGAAATTCGAATTCAAGTTAAATTGAATTTGAAAACAAATAGTATTTACCTATAATGTAAGACGATGTTCCTCCTAAAGAAAATAACTATGTAATGATATCTCGTTTTTTGGTTTTGGTTCATGCGACGCTCCGGGAAAAAAGCAATACGAAAAGTTTTTACATTTTAATACACGTTATAGTTATATTAAATACATATGATTAGACCTTAGATGGAATAAGGGAGTGCAAAGGAGAAACTTGTCACCACTTTAGGTGATGAGGGAATCACCGAAACAAAAGTAATTTGCTTCACTGTCCTGAGAGAAGAATAATGTGTGTCGAACCAATCAAACTTTGCCTTCACCTCCTTCCCAAAAATATCAAGAGTTGTGACCCCAACGTAGAAACAGAATGCATATCACAGACATTCATCTCCATAGATTCGGAATACAAATGTATGGAGTTGCTGGGATATGATCCAGTTTCCACACCCATGCAACTCGAAATCCCTTTGCAAATTAGCCAACATACCGTTGTACGCACCGACGCTAATTTCCACAGAGATCCAATGTGTGTGAGAGCACACCCATCACACTATCTGCAATCAATACTGTAACAGGGGGTTTCAGAAACATCTCGACTCGATCGGACTGAAGTGGACTTGAAGGCGCTGGCGACTGATGATTATTACCTCATATCCTCTCTCGATCTTCTATTATTCAAGTATTGTTTGCTAGAGATAAATTATAACGGATTAAATATTCCATATGAAAATGATTTATATTGAGTTATTTATTTTCAGTTCTTATTTAGTATTAAATCAAATAATATTCAAATTTATACGTGTGGTGTAAAGACACGTTTTTCTGAAGATATTGAGAAATATTTCATTCACATTTTATGTTTTTCGTTTTATAATGATATTTATTTGATATACACAATACGATGCTTCGTTTTTCTTTTCACAACTTTTAGTTTACTGAAAGCTTTACCGTATACCTGAAATTTTTAAGAAAGAACAGATGATTACAACATTTTACATGGATATAGAACTGGTATCCCACAAAGGTCGCTTCATTCCTGAAATCTCAAATACGATGAATTTCATGTGTGAATAAAATGAATATAAAATAGAGTTCTTGGTAATAATTTTATATCCAATCTCTACGTATAAAGACGTGCACTATGGAGGTTTCTCATTTAAATAAATCTACAGTTACAGTTATAATAATTACAATATGACCCCTTTGCAAGACACTATTATGTAATAGTTCTAGTGACAGACGTATATACAAGTTGATAACACCTCTAATATACGTGGAGGTAAAGTGACGAGGCGATGTTGTGAAAATATTATCGTCGAATCCTTAGTTTTCGAAGTGGTCGGGATAAACAATGACACATGTGCATTACTAGCTCATTCTTCCAGGAAGCCCTGAGTTCACTCATTCTAAAACTTGTGTCTCTAAAATTTCCCGTTGATGGATTAGATGTGCTGTTCAAAGGGACAGCGAGGGATTAACCCCTCTCTCGGCCGACCCGACTGGGATTTCAACAGTTTTCCCTATAGCGCACGAAGGGGCAGGTTGAGCGAGGTGCGTAATTTTTAGAGACACAAAATTATTTGAAACAAAAAACACTGACGCCGGTATCGCTCCTATTGACGGACATGGACTTACGTACACGTCTTAATTTATGACGAAGATATTGAACAATGGAGTGTTTTTTGCGCAATAATCGAGACCTAGGAACACACAACACATATTGTACAATTGTATGTTTTATGGGACGAAGCGTAGAAAATTTCTAGAACAGTTGAAGTGAAGGTTTAAGGAAGAGAAACATAGCAAGTGTTTTTTCAATTTCCTTCCGGGCCCGGGTTTTTCTCCGGTTTTCCTTCTAGTAGAGGCGGATTTCTTATAAAGGTTCTCTAGACTTTTGTCTAGTGAATTTAGTGTTATTTCAATTCTTATGATTTATAAATATTATACTCAGAATAATCTATAGTTCGATAATATATAGTACATGTAAAATAAACTTTTTTTTGTTAAATTAGTAACATGTTGATATTCTATTAGTATTATAACTTGTAGCTAACTTTTTATCTTATCTAAGAATTTTTGCTGAAATTTTTCAATCCGCCTCTGCCTTGATCGGAATTGATGGGATGGTCCATCCATTTATTGTCCTCCACGTGGTCATACGCAGTTTGTACTGCTTTTTTGACAATAAACTTATGTATTTATTTAAGAACACGCAAATCAAATAGTTGAATGAAAATGGGAGACGGGACCGGGGTTCGAACACGGGACCTTGAGCATAGCGCGCTCATGCGCCTACCGACTGCGCCATCCCGTTCGCCTCCCGGGTCCGTATTCCATCCTCATTCAACTTGCGAGACCCAGAAATTTTCATTCAACGTATCATAATTAATCTGTTACCTGGCGGTGAGGTTCACCGCAATCTAAGATATTCCAATGGAGGAACAGAAGTACGTGGTTTGCTAGTGTATGACCTCGGGGGTGAATTAGCACAGAAGAAGAAGAGCATCCTAGACTAGCAGGAGAACGATAGAAATAGAAATACGGAAAATACGTTATGACTAACCCGTGCTATTGATTCAATTAAAACAGAATCAGGTTCACATGTAACAATTTTTTTAAAATAATAAATTATTTGGACTCTTTTTTTTTACGTCTTCACACCAAAGAGGTCAGCAAAGGTGGAATCTTTTCATGTTCCTCCGAAGTCAGCGTATTCGATGTTACTTTTCTCGAAAACTTCATTTTCTTTTTTTAAAAATCAATAGTATTTATGCTGCTTTTAATTGCAATTATGAAAAGGAATTTCTGGAAACAAAAGTTCACAACGTCATCAGCGATAAACTTAGAGCGAAGTATCGTCGCATATTTATCAACTGAAAAAACATTTCTCGTAAATTTTTAAATCGCAATTGAGATATTTCCGAGCATAAAATCAAGAATATTTTTAGTGGGTGGAACTGACAAACTACAAACAATGTTTAACATTTATTTTTCTTTCCTCCACAGTTACACTTTTTGGAAACCTGAGTAAATGTTAGGTTATAAACATCTGCATTTTCTGCGCGTACAATAATATGTTCAGAAGATAAATAGTAACAAATTTATGACTCAGAGGATATAGGCCCTGGTGACGGGTACGCGATGTGTTTAATTGCCGCTGTACGTCAAGGATATTTCTCTCGTCTAATACAGATAATTGTTTGTTCAGTACCTTCCGTTCCCAAACAACCAAGTACATATCCCTCTTAATCATCCTTCTTTCCTAATAGCACTACAGTGGAAGGGCAGACCTCATTACCTAACTCTCACCACACCCAAAAAAATGTATTAAATAAATACCAAAAAACAAATAATAATATAATTAAGGAAAGATTTTAAATACTTATTTCGTCAGTTTTATAAAAACATTAACCTAATGAATTTAAAACACCTTGGTACTAGTTTACCTTGCATTTAGCTGAATATATATGTTGGCAATCTCTCAGAATCGTATCAGACTGAATTAACGCAAGTTTCAAATCGATGACATAAAATCCTACCAGATTGCGCAAGTCGTCATATTCAACTGTACACAAGGGTTTAGCAACGAAATCCTCTGTCCGCTGTATTTCCGATGACAGCTAACTCTTCTGTCGACCGCGCGCACCTTTTCGAAAGCGATTAAGCAGTGAGCCCATATCCATCCCTTGCGTCCATTAAATAAAGTGCTGCGCCGAGAGTAGAATGTAACAAAGACCAGGGCGAGCACGTAACTTCCGTAGCAGGGAGAGGTAAGTGAGGTTAGAGGACGGAAAGCATTTCACCTCGACTCAGACCAAACATTTTCATTCCTGGTGGAAAAAGACATTCGAACAACAAAAATGGAATGTGATAGGTTGATGGCGTTTGCTAATCCATTATCACGTTTTCCGAAGCAATTCCGGTTTTTATTCGATAATGTTCCTACTTTCAAAATTCTGTTCCGGACCTCACTTGACTCTCGTAATAGAATTTCGATACACAGTTTTGTTCAAAATATATTTATTCCCGAATAAAAGGTTGTAACGAAATTATTCGTTTACAAAATAAAGGATAGAAGAATGTTATACTTCAGATACGATTATAGGTCAGGATTTGAAATATTGTATAAACGATGCGAACAGGAGAGAACAACTCGCACGCAAGAAGGTATGCCGTTGAAACGAATTAATTTCTAGTACAATGCTTGACGAAATCTACTGATCTCGGTTAAATAACTCACGAAAATTGTCTGCCCGAACGTTTGGTTACGTGCTTCATTTCAAAGGCAACTGTTTGTTCTACAATACGGTTCCATAATCTGCATTAGTTTCGAGTTCCATTATATATTTTTTACATAGTGTAATATGCATACAAACATTCGAACTGAGTAAAACTGTTTAACTATCAGCTAAATGTCTATTTGCTTATTTATGCATCGTGTTCTGTCTTCCAATGCTTGTTTCGGCACACTTAATTGCAGGTGTATTTCCGCAATTACGCTTACCCCGCGCGGGAGGGTATGCTTGCCAAAATCACCCGTGCGCGAGGCTACTCCGCCCCACGGAACTATGCTCTAAGTGCTATGGTTGGCGTTACCTGGGAGACGAATTATAAAATGACGTCAATTTAAATTTAATTCATATTTTAAAGTAAATTATACTAGAAATACAACAGATTTATACGGTATAAGGGTACGATAGTTCAGAAAACAATCTTTGTAGAGATGCACAATCCTTGTTAAGATATTGCAGTTTTGGTAATCAAAGATGTATATCTAAGCAGATTGATCAAAGAAGTATAACTAAGCAGGTGGAGTAATTTCGTCTATGTACTCTAC
Organism: Laupala kohalensis; assembly: GCA_002313205.1. NCBI lineage: Eukaryota > Metazoa > Arthropoda > Insecta > Orthoptera > Trigonidiidae > Laupala > Laupala kohalensis. Next base: position 208,856 of record NNCF01127184.1, read on the forward strand.
CAACAGCATGTTAAATTAGTTAGGAGAGATTTACATGAAGTTGGGGAGAGATATTGTATCTCAAGATTAGAGAACTTGAGTTGAACTCGGGGTTGAACTCACGAGTTCTAAACAATGTAAATATACCATATGAGATAAAATTTGGTAATGCTAATGGTTTTGAGCTGCCAAAACGTTTATTGGATATAAGGAGTTCGTAGTGAAGTATTGCAAGTAGTAAAGATTGCTAAAACTACATAATTCTGAATGATAAATTAAAAGACGTTTGTTTGTTGCTCATTGTTTTATTGTTAGAAAGCTTTTTCGGCTGCATAGCAGCCATCGTCACTAACGTACACTGAGAAATATATA
>NNCF01127184.1:209538-233149 GCA_002313205.1 Laupala kohalensis
ATTTGTTCATTTAATAGGGAAATGTTGTTGTTTTTTAGAATACTATGGATATGTAAAATTTCTAATTTGATCCGGGGCCAAAATCTATTTTCTACTTCTAAAATATAAAAATCCTTCTCAATGTTAAATGTATGTGTGTTTTCTACTAGGTGGTTGTCGAAGTGTGAGACTTTAGTGTTATTGTTCCATGCATTTATGTGTTCTTCGTCTCTTAATTTATCATTCTTGGATAATGTTGCTAACGCTCCACAATTACCAACTATATAATTCTTTTATAAATTCTTAAAGAAAATTTTTTAAATGCATATCGATTTCAGCTATAAATAAAAGTCGAAAATGAGAGGAAATGCCTAAACACAGAAAAATTAGTTACGAACGTTTCACGTACATGTCAATAATATTAGTTAATTCTTAGTTCTGGTAAAAATAACGGCCAAACTTAATAATATGGTCCCACAAGGGTTCGAAAAAATAATTTATGTCATAATACTACAAATATTTTTGCGGTTCCGAAAATATAAGCCGTATTCTTCGCTTTTCATATTTACGATAGTTATAAAGAAATATTGTTCCGCACTATTTTCTTCTCTCCGCCACCGTTTAGGTTAGTATGTTAGGGTATGATAATTATAATATGAACAATTATAAACAATTGTTCGGTCACAGTCGGCGATGTTAGGTTTGTTAGACCCGGCGATTCCGTTTTAAGAAAATCTGTTTAAGTGTGAAGATGGAGGCGATGGTGGAGGTAGCAGCACTCGCGGAAGGATATACGAAGAATAAGGTTAGGATAGGAGGATAATGTTAAATTTGCCATCGAGAAAGGAATTTTTTTTCACATAAAATGATTCAATTTATAATTTCCGAGAACAAAGTCCCTTCCAGAATAAAAAAATAGCAAAAAAAGTCGTTTTTCGATATCTCATCTGGATATTTCTCTACGGCATTGGACCATACAGTTAAGTTGGTCCAAAATAACTAATGAATATTGGTGTCAGAAAGTACTTATTCATAAGTAGATCCAGTTTCATATTTGGTAATCACACACGAATTATAAAACTAAATTTGAGAAACGAAATTTTGCTTTTATATATTTTTATGATACATAAATTCTTAGTCTACACTTATAAGATCGAAAGAGAAAAAACTTTCAAGCTACTAGATTAGTTTACAGTCCAATCAAATGAATTTCTCGCTGGTGACACGGAAAGGAGAGAAACGCTAAATTGAGTTACAATCCATGAATATGAAATTACCCATGAGCGTAGTATTCGCATAGCTTTATGATGCGGAAGAAAATGACTAAGCGTGGACTCATCCTGGCCCGGGTTTTTCTCCGTTTTTCCTTCGGGTAGAGGCGGATTTCTTATACAGGTTCTCTAGACTTTGTCTAGGGGCGTGTTTATTGTAACAATAAATCGTGAATTTAGTGTTTTTTCAACTCTTATGATTTTTAAACACTATACTCAGAATAATCTATAGTTCGATAATAACTTGTACATGTAAATTTACAAACATATTTGCGTTAAATTACAAACATATTGACATTATATATGTATTATAACTCGCAGCTAACTTTTTATCTTATCTAGGAACTTTTGCTGAAATTTTTGAATCCGCCTCTGCCTTAGGGCCCTTGATCGGAATTGATGGGATGGTCCCTTGCTTGCTTCCGAGAGTAAATTAGTTTATTGTCCTCCACGTGGTCATACGCAGTCTGTACTGTTTTTTGACAATAAATTTATAAATTATAAATTATGAACAACAAGTGGGATGTAAATACAAAGCCACTTCCTTGGGAGGAGTCATTTTGCTCACAGAAGAAAGAAGCGACACATGTTAGGAAAGTGATGTCATTGATTTGACCGACAGTTATACCAGTCTAGGTCCTTCTACAGTTTTCCTTGATTAGAGTTACTTAACATACAGGTCCTTTTGGTTCAGGTCTATGAGTGGCAGCATTTGAGGGCAGAAGTATCATTAATATAATTATTAAGAATCTCGAATTTTATGTGGTGTTAAAAGTAACTACAGCGACAATATTGTCAAAATAATGTAAAGACAAAAAAATGCATTTGTTGAACAACTTTTACTATTATTGATTGAAAATTAGATTATTTTAACTTTTTTTTGGGGGGAGGGGGAGTGTATCTCATGATTTTCCCCCGAGAAGCAGAAATGTTAAATCCGTAAATGCCCCCGAATCCCAAGTAGGAAAGGAATTTTGCCTTGTTTGCTTCCGAAGGCTGGTTAGTTAAGTAGCAATCCCTCCACGTAGTCATATGCAGTTTGCCATTTCCTTTTGACAATATATTATTTTCCAATCACGTGACTGGCGGGTGTGATCACATCACACTCCGGCACATCAGTAAAGGGCATATAATTTTTGCACTTTTAATTGAAGGGTGTCTATTTGACGAAAACTATTTCCAACATAAGCGACTCGCCAAGAAAGAGAAAAATAGTGTAATTTCATTTAAATTTCTAGGAAATATGACTTTTAAGAATATTTCCTTGCCATCCATCAGTCAGAAGAAACTCTTTTGTTCGCATCTCAAATAAGGTCAAATCAAAATTAATGAAATGTAATTTACACAATTCGCTTTTATTTTATCTGAATCACGAAGTACAAAGTGTATTTCGACAGGTGAATAAGTCATAAAGGTTATTTTCGATATGATTTTAGTTGATTGTTGGATTTAATAATACGCGCTTAGTTTCTGAATTATTCCTTCGAAACAAATGATGTTTCTCGAGCAGTCTTCTCATATCGATACATTGCTCGCCTCCGTTGTGTCTTGTCTTTGTCCTTCGACGTGATGCCAGAGGAATTTCGTGTCATAGCGACCGCGAAAGGATGTCAGGGTCAACCACGCTTTAAATTCATGGAATAAATAATCCTTACCCCTACCGCTGCAAACTGAAATGGAGTCGTGCATATGACAGACTATGATAGGAAACAGTCAGCAAATGAGGGTAGACGGAAATATGGATTTCATCCCTCAAGATCTTCCGGGTACAACATATCACAATAGGAAACTATATTATTAGCTTAGCAATATAACATTCATCTTTTGAAGCATTAAATTCTTGGAAATAAATTTCAAACTGGTGGAGGGTAAATAATCAGGTTAACAATGGGAAACGGAGTGAATTCGGGAGATGAATTATGACGAAAAATTATTTGTTAAAAAAGCTATACTTCATAAAGAAAAATCTTCTTTGAACACTGATCAACACGTTCTACGAACAGTATAATTATCATCGGCCATCATTCTTATTTCACGAAGTTTTCAATTTTAACAGCCTTCTAAATATTTGATAAAGAACAACGTTGTCTGAAATGTTGCGCTGTTTTAAAAAGTAATTAAATGTCTATATAAGATCGTTAAAAATTATTGTTTTACTAACATCAATTACAGAAACTAATGAAAGTAAGTCCCAATATTTATTCAAAATATGTGGCGGTGTTTCTCAAATAGTGTTTCTCAATACATTTAACACATACAGTGACAATACAAAAAATAGCTCAGAATAAAAAGTAATGAACACAAATATGAAACTTATGCTCTTTAAAAAATAAACACGGAGTATAACGACGAAAGTTCTGGAAGTTCCTAAAGACGAACCGATCGAATTTTCATATTCTTATGGTAAAAAGTTTACCTACAAAACATATTTCATTTCCCTATTTAATTCAATTCTCTGGATACCGAAAATTTGCGAATAAGACTTCTAATTTAGTTTACTCGGTTGTTGGAAAAACCTGCACGGATTCACACCCTGTTAATGTTTCAATAATCAAATCAAATTATTAACATTAATGTAATATATTTTTAAACAAATTAAATAAATTATTACAATTTTTTAAATTATCTTTAAAAAATAATGGTTAAATGTAATAAATGTTTCCATAAATTTCATAAATAATTTATCTTTTTTTTACCTGAACCAGGTACGTACTTGATAAATTTGAGACATTCACTGACGGGAGAACGAGTCACAAATTGCCCATTTTGGCGAACATATTTTATGGATGGCCCCCGACTAAGCTGTGAATCCCGTCCAAATCTTTAAAGTCATTCTAAAGAATAAAAAGGACTAAAAAACATTAATGGCGCAACATATTTGAAAATCACGTTAAAATATGAGAGAACATAATTAATTCAAGCTATCATAGGATATCGAGACAGGTCAGACACGAGTGGGTAAAACAAGCATTTTTTGTTTTAGCTTAATGTTATACTGAATGAAAATGGGAGACGGTACTGGAGTTCGAACGGTACTGGAGACGGTACTGGAGACCTACAACTTTGGCGTGCTAACGAATACTTTGTCGAGATGCCAAGCTGGAGGTCCTAGGTTCGAATCCGAGTCCCATTTTCATTCAATATAACATAATCAATATGTTATATTGCGATGTGGTTAACCGCTATTTAAGAGCTTATGTGTGTTAATTTTCTTAGCTGTTACGTCACATTATAACGCAAGATCGTCGCTAAGACAAAAAAGAAGTATTGGAGATAACGAAACACGCGTAAGGAGAGAGACAGAGGAGTGAAAGTCTCAGAAACGATCAGATGCAAAAGATGTAGGAGTTTGAAAAGTCGTTCGCGTTACGAAATTATAGAAGTTTAGCAAGTTAAAGAAGACACCAAAGTTCCAGAACTTGTTAAGGTTGTCATTTTGTGTAGCGGATTAAGTTACATATTAGCGAAGAATTCAGCGGATAACATTTATAAATCGAGTTTGGAGCATTCATAGAACCAAGCATGAGTTAAATATTGTAATTTGTAGTAGAATACTTGCATTATTCATTAATTTATCATAATCTTGGACTTCAGTAGCGTAAGGTAGTTGTGCCGACAGATAATTAAATCTTTATAAAACTACAAATTGTACAAATGGATGTAAATATATGTGGTAATATTTTTAGTTCGTAAAACACATCATACCAGCCATAAAAGACTATTCAGTATTTAGACGAAATACGAGTACATTGTCTTTTATGAGAAAAGAACTTGAAAATAAATTACCTTCCAAATCTTAATCGGTGAGTTTTAACTGTACCAAAAATTATATTTATTTTTAAAATATTTTTCACAGATGTTACCAAATATTCTGAAGAGGTTTTTTTATATTTGTTCGCAGTTTTCGTCCTGTATGCCATTGCTAACTACGTAATGGGCATATCGGTTAATGGCAGACTATGCTGCTTACGAACGGAGTCAAGAAAAATCACTGTTCATATTAATTTCTTCATAAATAACTTTTATTTAACAAATACTGTCGTATCTTACTATTTTTCATAAAACTATCACACAAAGTAATTTAAATTATAACGAAGATAATTAGGCTTTTGTATCATTTGATTACCAATACCCGCCGTCTTTTAAAGAGAGGGGAACTATTCCAAGGTTTCATAAGTTTAAAAAGACATTACGCTCAGGTTAATTGTCATGGGTGCAACCATTTTCTGTAAAATGATTGAATACGTGGATAAATAATGAAATATAAATATTAATTCTACATAGTTTCTCTAATTGTTAAACTCCTTTTCAAACTCTTTCTTTGGAACTACAACTAATAAATTAGTCTTCAACAACTTTTCACAAAACATTTCGTTTTACTAATATTCGGATTTCTCCTTACATGAATTGATAGGTGGGAAGAAACTCCGCGCGGGGTAAAGATCCTCATCGACGTTTTGAGTCTGTAGTGATGTTAATCTCGATTATCGCCATAAAAGCTAACAAGTGGTGATGCCTCTGTTGATGACTGGAACATTACTTCAGAGTTCACATATGATACAGAAAACAGGGGTTACTCTATTTTCAACTGCTTTGATGTAGTTATGCTTTCTGAGTCTCTCTTTCGAAGTGTAACATAATCACACAGTTTAGTACGGTCATTTAGCTTTACACTGATTTCTGCTTTTGCCTCGTGAGATGATTAGGGATGTCGATATTAAATGGGGTAAAAACCCGCACAGCGATGAGGCAAAAGTCCATATGTGGACCTTCTCCTTGTACTCCCGATGAGCTTTACTATCCAAAAATTGTTTGAATCATTGAGCTCAGCTTACATTTTTAACACTAATATAATTTGCCAATTTCTATCACTGGAATAATTAATTAAATATTAATAAATTTGTTTGCCAGTTGTTTNTTAATAATTTTGTTTGCCAGTTGTTTGAGGAAAATCATCTCCGTAAAACTCAACGAAAGTATCACACTTCAACAGAGAAACGCAGAACCAGCAAATTAACCTTGAGATATGAAGCTGTGAATTTGGAACTATGGTGTATTGATCCACAACGAATATTCGTTCAGATAATTTCCTAATCATTTAAATCTTTGAGGACAAATTATTTCATATTTAAGGGCACGATTAGTCTAAGGGTTTTATAGAATACTCAGCGCAGTTCCATCCAACATTTCAAATACAACATATTCCAGGACGATCATGAGCTGTTTCTAGTATTCTCGACATCGGTCTCGGTATCGAGATGGGTATCCTTACCTCAATACTTTAAAATGTTCATAACAACTACGCTAAAAATATTCTATGAGACTAAATCGCAATATAATATAACTACTTGTACCGATAAAGTACGTAAGACACTACAATTTTTCCCAAAAATATTTTCTTTAAGAACCTCTTTTTCGCGAACATTTTTCAAGCACCATAATTTTATGATAAGAAAGAAAACTCCGCAATATGAATATGATATTTTTATACGTTTTTATTAAGTATTGTATAATAAGATGACATTATTCGTTGACATATCTCAATAAAATTTTCATTTCGTGATTTGTAGCTTGATTATGAAACCCATTTTTTAATCTAAGAAGTTAGTAACATGAATGAACTAATCTGAACTACTATGACATAAATTTATACGATAGAACTACTCACCAAATCACCTAGTTAACGAGCTTACAAATTCTGCAACGTGTGCTCTCTTACTTTCAACATGAACAGGTCTTCACTGTTGTACTAGAAGTCTGCACAGGGGGTCAAATCGCACGGAACCAGTAAGAGAAGCAGTAGTTCTATAAAGCCTACACATTACTCACTACAGCTACTTATCACTTTCGAGAGTTCCACTCACATCCAAGATTCGTAACTCAGCAGATTTAATCACACAAGACATTCCGACATTTTGTTCACATCGTTTCACGCAGCGTCATACGAACCACTAACCTCACTTCTGTTCCACAGTCGATGGGTCGTTCTCGATCAGGTTCGATTTCACGCTCTCTGTCGTTGGATCTGCACTTCAGCCATCGCTGTGCACGGCTCGCTTATAGCTCAGAACACTTTAGTGATCCCTCTGCTAAGCAACCAGCAGTCGACCTGAATGTCATCGTATCACCACAAAGAGAAAAAAACGGTATATATTCGGTAATATCCCGATCAGATTCTCTCCAGTTTTCCTTCGGGTAGAGGCGGATTTTTTTATATAGACTCGCTAGTCTCTCGCCTGGGGATGGCATCTATTGAATTAATAAATCTCGAATTTAGCGTTATTTAATCATTCCGATTTATAAACAACACTTTCCGAATAATCTATACTTTAATAATAATATGTACTTCTGAAATAATTTTTTCGTGTTACATACCCAAATTTGTTGGTATTATGTTAATATTATAACACGCACCTTACTCAATCTTTTTGTTATTAGGAGTGTGCTGAAATGTTAAATCCGCCTCTTCCTTAAGGCACTTCATCGGAATTTATAGGATGGTCCCTTGCTTGCTTCCCAAGAGCAAGTAAGTTTTTGTCCTCCACGCGGTCATACGCAAATTGTAACTGCTTTTCTTGACAACAAATTTATTATTATTCAGGTAAAAATTGAATTAAATGCGCATAATTTTCAAAAATGTGAAAATCTAAACTAAATACAACTTTCGTATTCTCGGACGGATTGATAGTTTAAAGGAAAGGACGTTATGTTTTGTTATTTTAAATTACAAAAACTAAAATCCTGCGTCTTGGCCAGATTATTTTTATCTACCTCTCCGACGTTTTGACGATGTCTTCTTTAGGACTCATAATGTCCTAACGGTGTTTGACATGCCTGATATGGATTTGTACTTGTATGTTACTTATATACTAAGCTCTGATGAAGACGACGCTCCTTGTCGAAACCTCCGCGAAGTAGATAAATATAAATCTTGCCAAAAAGCAAAATTTTCGTTTTCGTAATTAACTTATTTCTCTCGACGTAAACATAATTTTTTATTCTATTCGATTTTATTTTATTCGATGAAAACTATTGTGTTTCTCTCTTTTTGCGCACCACTCTATAGAAAAGTAAATAAGACACCCAACGTTGAAATACAAGGTTCTTTAGAAGACATTTTAAAATTCCAGATGTTTAGGTTGTGTCACCTCTTGTAATTTTCCTATACATAGGTGCGCACGGCGTTTGTAGACAGTTTAAGCCTTTGATGGTGTTCCACTCGTTTTTTGTACCTCTCTAAAATTTAACACAGGTTGTGTACACACGAATCGACATGGTCTAGTAAACTGGAACAAAATATTTGGAGCGAAATAATTGAGTAAACTTTATGAACGCGACATGGATGCAATTCGCCTTTTTTCCTTTTTTGTTTAGAAGGAGATATTCGTTTACATTTTACGATATTTAGGTCAAAATATGATTTACTCGAGATTTGAATAAATGAGATTTAAAAAAAGGCAAGGATCAAATGAAGGGTGTGACGCTACTCAGTGTCGAAGTCATCTGTGGTGCCTTGTTTTGAAGCAACATCTTAAAGTCTTTAAGTAAATTTTTTTATTTCGTTAAATAGAGATAATAAATCATTCCATATATCCGTCAAAAAGTCAAACATTTGCATATGTCTACCTTTTAATGTTTTTATTTCTTTGTAGCTGGTTTTTACTTTTTATATTTTATTGCCAGCGAATATATGTAAGACTTCCATAATTTTCTTATAACCATTATTTGTTTCGAAGTATTGAAAACGTCTATGTCTCCGAATGGAGTGGCGTAGCGAAGGAGTGAATGGCGGCGAACAGAAAACGATTGAAATTTAGGTGGCTATTCACAGTCGCTCCATCGTGCCATCGGCGTGAAGTCCTCCCAAAAGTTATTATTTGTAATCAAGTAGAAGTATCCCACAACAGCTCCCGAAGGTGCCCAAGGGGTTCGCGGAGGGTAGAATCTCCCAATTTCTTGGCCTCGGCACTAGGAGGAGGAGATGTGGTCAGCACCTCGCTCCGGACGGTTTGACCCCAGGATAGACCCTGGTACTCATTTTACGACAGGCTGAGTAGGCCTGGGAGTCAGTCTGGATGTTGAGGTGTGATGAAAACCCCTACCCCACCGGGGATCGAACCCTGGCCATCCAGCCAGCAACTCAGCGCTCTAACCAATTTTTTTTTACGCTGACTCGCGTTATTATTTGTAATAAATATCGCAAAAAAATTGCCACTTTTAAAGTACTTTTAAATACTGAAACCAACGTATACGTTTTTGAACAAATTTCTAATAAACCCGAGTTCTTTAAGGCATTCTGATGTCACTGCATATCGTTTCTGCCAATTTTCACACGAGCAAACGCTTGTTAAATTCAGTGTTCCATGGCGATTACACTCCTTTTTTAGTTAATTAATAGTTTACTTAGATATCAAACCCTCTTACTATTATTTCAGCATTATTTGTAAACTATGAACTATACATCTTGTCTCACTCAATAGCCACTATCATCACGGGTGGTAGAATTTTCCAAAAGTATCTTATTTTCTTATATTTCACGAAGAATTGTCACCTATCTGTGGAATACCTAATAAGATGTAGAATTGAAAAATTCTCTTTATTAAATCAGCATGATTATTAAAACAGTTTAATTTTCTATCACTCTAGCAGACCTACCCGGCGTGTTCCGGAATTTGAAAAGAAACTTAAAACTTTCATTATTGGACATTCAAAATTTTAAAACAAGTCAGAAATAAAACAAAAATTTGAAGAAATGTATATTCCCTATGTTAAACAAACATACAAGAACAATTCCACTGACATTCAAAGAACAATTAAAACTGTTAATTCATATACGAGTATTTTATCCTGCAGAGGCTATTAAATCATCTGTCAATAGGTTGGATATTATTTTGCCCAGTGTTCCCCAGAGTTCTTGTATAATATTTTAAATTCATTTGTTAGTTTCCATATTTCTCTACTTTCGTATTATTATCTTAAATCCACGAAGAAAACCTAGAAAAATTCACACAGGTTTTGGTATGTAAGTAATTACAAATTATTTTAAAATCCAGGCAGAGGGAAAATACACTTTACACAAAAATCTGAATAAACAAAGCGCATAATTAAGACCTCTGAATTCTTTGATTTCCATTTCGCTTTTAAGTCGTGTACTTGATATTCACAGCCATTATACATTTTTTTTCTTCTACGATTCGTCTCACGTAACGTAAGCGGACTCAGGCGGACATATTAGTAAGCTTCATAAACAACAGTCATGCGAGTGAATTTTCACATGTACCGATTTGCAACCAAATTTAATTGCTTTTCTGCTGTTGTAATTCATCAGTGTTAACCGTGCTTGGCAACCCTTCAGAAATTTCATTTGAAATTTCAAATAATTTTATCGATTAATTTTTCCGGCTTTATCGATTACTTCACCACGTCACAGACATTCCATAGAGTTCACATTTATTAGTATAGATTATATAGACATAGGTATACCTGATCACAATAGATACGTCTACAATAAAAACAAAAAAGAAATCAAAGACGAGAACTGATGGCAGAAAAAAAACTCGTAAGGTGTGACAAATATTAATCTTTCTTGATCTTTTTTCTTTTAATCTGCAATGTGCTACGAGAGAACTATTCTGCAAGTTTGGTTTTGATGCTTTGCAGGACGAAGACATACGTTGGTTTTGACGCTTTACACATCACGAGCCTAATCTGAGAGTCTCCCTCTCTGTTTGACGGCATTTAACTCAGAAAAGGACGTCCCTTGAGGTAGTTAGGCGTTGAAACGTTTGTTAACGGTTGTTTACTTCCTCAGCCAAGCATTGTGAAGGCAGACCACGAATGAACAGCTCCGGCTCAGACTAACTCGACGCCGCACAGACTCCACCTTAGATGGTTGTAAATTTACAGAGGCACCGACGGATGCAATTTAAACACACTACGGGACATTTTGCTACAAGACACTGCGGTTCAGAGCGCATGGAAACCTGGTCAAAAATTAAAAGAACGAAAGTCACCGTAAGTTGTTTTGTACCAAATAGTTTTGTCGAGAGGGCATCTGTGCACATTATATTCATCCTAAAATGTGACCAATATAAGATTGATTAATAAATTAAATGTCTGCCACATTGGATCCGCCATTTTGAATTTTGAAATTTTGAAATTTGGACTCCCAATATATTTATATAAAATATAAATTTTCATTTAATTATACTGAATGGTTAATTTATGACCACGCAATTTATGAACGGAATGGACAATGGGATGCCGCAACAGAGCAAATATAATACGATGATTTCCTCGCTTAACTTTTTAAGTTATCCGTTCCTCTTGCAAAAAATTCAAGACAATCAGAGAAATATAATCTAGTTTCATATATTCCATCAAAAGTTTTCGAACCTTGTACCCAAAAATTGTTATTTTGAAAAAAACTGGGCAAGTTGAAAACCACCCCTCTCCCCCCCCCAAAAAAAAAACAAAAAACAAGTGGACACAAAAAATTATATCTCCGGCAAAACTTTTCATCTAAAAATCCCAGATTACTGGACCACTACACTTCCGAATCGGACAGTAAATCACAACGTATTCATCTTCTCCAAAGTGAGTTTCTCAACACAAGCTCTGAAAGGATTCCTCCAAAGAGGAAAGACGAACGCTCGATGTTTCTAGAACGGCCAAATAGAGCCTTGAAGTGCACTCCCCTTCGCCTCGACACAGAATGCGTGTGTTTCGAGAGCTTCCTCATTATTACTCTTTGAAGCAGCACCCGGAGCGAGTGTAGGGCTGCCTTCCAACCGACGACACTCCTCTTCGTTTTCTTTATTCAGGAAATCCGTTTGGAGTAACATCTCATTCGACCCATTTGGTCTGCGGCATTAAATAAGGAATAATTAACAGCGCTCACATTACCAATCTAGAAGATGTCAAGGTTATGTTTTGAAGTTTTGGATGTGACGCTTATATTGTGCCGTTTACTGAAACCACAAACACATACTATATGATTGATAATGCCTATGTCATACCCAGGCGGCTGTGAAGTCAGCCAAGATGAAATATTATGTGTGTGACGCCATCTTGTTATCACCTTGTTAAGGGTGTAAACAATAACAATGAAAATTCATTTGTCATAAACATTCGAAGTAAACATAATAAAGATTCGAAAAATTATGAACTGATTTTCTCCAGACTTATATTTAATACTACTTATGTACATAGTGGAATAATATAAGATATGCCATTGAGTACCGAGGTGGAGGGGACGTTGGCCAGCCAATGAAACGCCAGACATTTTCTGATAGGGAAGTTAAAGGAGTTGTACAAATATATGTAACATGTTTGACTGTGTTGCAGGCGTGAAATGATATCCTAATACGCTCGCTCCGAAAAATGTCTTAAATGTGATTGGCTTGCACATGCTCGAGACGGGCACACCTGTCTTATTCCACTATGACTAATGTAAGCTATTGCGAGCGAGTATCTCTTCGTGACATTGAATCTGATCAGAATAAAATATGTTTCCATGTACACTGCTCATTGTATACACTGCAGAGTAAACAAAATTAACTCTGTATCACGATATGGGTCAGTTACAAAATACTATATTTAAATCTTTCCTTACATCGGAGAGCAAAAGTTATAAAATGAAATAATATTTTGATATTACTCTAATACGGATACATCGGACACGCAGATCAATGAGGACAGGATGAAAGGTGTACTTTTCTTCTATTCGTAATCCACATATTTTTCCTTTCTATCTTTTTAACTATTAACGGTAAGTTTCGGGTAATAATTCGGGTAATGTCTATAAAATTGTTGTATGTGTGTATATATATATATATATATATNGCAAAAAATGGCTTTTGAAATATCGTCTGGAAGAGAGTGATTATTATAAAATTTAATGTGTTTCATTTATTTGAAGTCCAGAAAAAAGTTTTAAAATTTTTATTAGGAATACGTCGTCTTTTAATGAAACCGTGAATACGTTTGATTCAGGGTTCTTGTTTGATTTTACATTCGACGAAATATTGTCTCGTTCCAACAGTTTCGCCAACATTTACCGTTCTTCACGGATGCTTCCAAGGACCTCGCTTTGTCCCTCGTATAATGAAACGACTTCGAAGAGGTAGAGAACCAGTTCATTTACTCGGAAGTTGACGATATTGATGCAATAAAGATCCAGATGAGTTATGTCGTACAAACGTTTGAAGAATGTAAAACAAACCCTTTCCCGAAGATGTGTATCGAATCAATTCATTAAGTGTTTTGCAAAACGCAACTTCATCTATTTCAGCAAATACTTCTTCAAATTCAAACAAAAATGTTTCTTAAAGTTTCTAATTATCATACGTCACAAATAAAAACACAATGAATAAACTGAACTACGTTTCGACCATTCACATAGTCCATACACATATTTTTGTAACTAAAAATACATTGAATATAGATTTTATTTGTTCAAAATTAGACATTTAAAAGATTTAATTCTCTATCGGCTGAACTAACTTAATTGAGCATCATTAGTTTACAAAGGTATCGACTAAACCAAGTTTACAAAGGTATCGACATTCACTTAAACTTTTCAATCTCTTTCGAAATTTAAAAATTAATTATCTCATAGTTAATTTACATATCCAATCATCAAAGATATATGTGTAGATTTCTCTGGTTTATCCAACGAAGTTTCGTTTCCACACATTTGTGTAGGATAAAGATCAATCTTCCCTGAAAGTACGCATTTAATGCGAGATTCATATGTTCCCGTTACTTGGGAACAATATTAGTATCGCGTAAATGGACGTCAGGAATGTTGCGGATCACTCACACATCCACCCGAAATTGTTTCCTTCCACAGGAAGATCAAACAAGGAGAAAATAGCGCCTATCTTCATTATGATGAGGAATGTTTTGCATGCGTCAACTACCCCAGACTTCGTTAAGTGTCTTCGCATGTCGAGTACCGTAATACTAATACGTTCACTCACTCGAACTAAAATTGTCTATTACAACAATCGCTTTCCTGATCATGCTTCCCTTATACTCTGGATAAATGTATCACTTTCATACAAAGCAGATGTTAATACATATTTCCCCTCATTTGTATTATTATTATGACAGACGCTGTTTTGAAGCAAAAGCTCTTACTTAACATGCATCAATTATTTCGCCACACGCATTATCACCAGATCTTTTTCGACTTGTTTTCAGTTATTTAAATTTTTAATGACACGACCTAACTTCCCAACGAAATTATTCTCGATCACATATGAATAATAATAATAATAATAATGGTTCGAATTATTTACGAAGTAAAAGTTGTAATAATTATTCTCAATTATTTCATATTCATTAGAAATAAAAATTGTGAGAAGTAATTATGTTAATTAGCAAAACAATCCAGTAGTAAAACAGATTTTTATAAAATAATGGCAGAAGAAATATCTCTCTTTGAGCTATTAGGTACATGAGCAGTAGTGGGTACTGAGAAAAGTCAGAAAAAGGCAGCAATTTTCAATGACTTTTCATTTGAAAACTCAACGTTAGTGACAAAATCTTTGCAGAAAAAGAAAATTCTAAATCATTTGAATATGTCAAATTATTAGCGTCATGTTACGATTTCTCAGAAAATACTGCATTTCAATGTCTTCCTCCGAATATGAGAAATATAAGGTCAACGTTCTTGAATCATTATGTGTACCTTACAAGACCAAATCTAGAACAACTATTCGAAAGTAATAAATACTTCATTTTTGAAATGTAAATGTAGTCACTAAAATCCAAATGAGTCAAGCAGAATCTCCTCGCTGTAGCCCAAACTGCGTTCTGTTTTTAACGTTCTACTTCCGAGTACCTGGATGTGAGTTTGCATCGTCTACCGGGTGAAAATTACGACGGACTAGGACTCGAACCCGGGATCTGGTGNACCCGTTTGTTTACAACATTCACCAGACCTGTTTAGGTGAACCTAAGACACATCCTCACACAGCGGACCACATGCTGTGAGGTTCCTCGTATCTACGTGCATTCTGCTTTTTTCTTGTTTTTTTATATTTATTTATAATACGATAATATAGCATGATATATTTTTCAAATAAAAATTTGGATGTAAGCGACATTTATTTACTTCTTTTGTTTATGATGAATCAAGATATAAATTCCATACATGTTATAAATTACTTCATAATTTACATTGACTCTTTTCTCTTTCAGTACGATACAAAAATTTTTAAAAAAACAAAGCCGCACAAATGCAATTCACCCTTTTGAAACTTGTTCTCTCTTTACACGTAATCCAGTACTGTTGAAAGTATTTCCGAGAACAAACGTAAACGAGATTGTTCGCATAACTCACAAAAACACATCCGAACAAATCGAATCTATTACTCAAAGCGAATCAAAATCTACTGAAACCTATACCCTAGAAACACTATACGCTCTTCCATTCTGCAAGCGTTATGCGTCTGCAGAAGAGCTTTCAACGGAGCATTGCACCCCATGAGCACAAAACCTATCCGATTTGACGCATCTTCAGTTCCTGGTAGCGTTAATTTGAACTGTTCCGCTGTCGTTAATTGGCTCGCAATGCAGTCACACACACGTATCGAGCGCTGAGTGCCCACGCGTACTCTTGTTAGTCATTGTAAATGCTTTGAGCGATCTGAACTAGGAGATAATATTCAGCGTTGCACTCGCAAGTGGATGCGGCTATTGGTAAAAGGATTCGACTGCGTTGGTTACAAGGGGAATTAGAGGGGAATAATAGGGATATCCCATGATATCAGTGAACGACGGAAGATTGTTATACACACTATTTAATGTCGTCCTTGAATTCTTTGAATTATTGTCGGACAGTTTGGCAGCTTCTACCCCGTCCACCACCCCAAACATAGGTGGACCTAAAATTTTAACTCTTCATTAAAACGTGTAGAATACAAAGGGCGGGTTATAAATATCCAATTACATGTCTAGAAGAGTTTCACACAACACTTAATGTGAACAAGTCATCGCTACATACAAGTGGTGTTGTCCTAAGTGACTCACTCACTCGCTCATCAACGCAGAGCAAAGATAGAAACTTGAAATTTTGCCGTGATGTAGTATTGTAGTGACTGATTGAGAAAAGTCTTTTCAATTTTTATGATTTAAGGGGGTTAATTGAAGTTTAAATTAATTTATTTTTAAAACCGTTACAAACTGCATTTGACCAACAAGTAATTCACTCTCCGGAAACTAGCAAGGGACCATCCCAACAATTCCGATCAAGGGCCCTAGGAGAGAGATGGATTGAAAATTTTAGCACACTATATATAATATAAAATAAAAAGTTAGCTAAATTTAATATGATCTTTCGAATTTTCTTTACATAACACGATTTAAATAAAATACCATCATGTTTTTTTCTATGTAAATGTGCTATTTCTAAACTAAACAATAAGAGAAAAAACATGAAAAACATATTATAACACCAGACACTCTTTTGCAAAATCGAGCAGGGTCTGCTAGTTACGTACAAAATCGAAAATGAAAAATTTGTATGGCAATTAGCACTGATGAAACTACAGCTTTTATTTCCGCTGTTTCAATTGATCGTGGAGAATCAATTGAAAAATGCGCGATCCAAAGTAATATGAAGTTGTTTCACAATGTTCCACTAAATACAATTCCCAAAATTTTTGCACACAGCAATTTTTTTATTCGTGATTCAACATTAATGCATTCATTTGCTTTTCAACTGCACGTGATATTCGTAACGACCTTCATTGAAGATTCCAGTAACCGGAAAAAAGCTGTTTTAATCTGTCGACCAGAAATTAGATCGCTCTTGAATCTGTTACACTCCACTATGTAACATGGTGAATCGCAAACAAGAGCCATCTACATCCTATGCCTACCCTCTGATTAAAATGATCGCAGTCGAATGCGGATCATCCGTGGAATTGTGTATTTATAATTAATTTCGTTTTACAATCAATTTCCGCCATTTTGTTTCACTCGTTTTTGTTTACTACAAAACACTGACGCGACTAAAAAATATTCAAACGCCGACGTTTTGAAAGTGTGTTTTTTTTAGATATTGTTACGAATAATATCAAAATATTTCCAATACCATTGAGCGTGCAATAATTGAATAAATGTATGTATTTACGTTTTTGCGTATGTATACATGAATATTTCTGGATTTTTCCTCGAAAATACGCTAATGATATTGATGAAAGTCACAGAAAAAAATTTGGGTTGAAATAGTGATCTAATAGTCTTGTTTTCGAGAAGGATTTCTTTGTTGCACGTTGTTTAACTAATGCATTTATTAACACAAATTATATTTATATAAAAGTATCAAATTGTGTAGTACATAACGTTATGTCCAAGTAACCACAAGATGTATGGTCATGCATTAGAACTGTTTCTTTTTTTATTGTTTTACGATTTATTAAAAACCGTGCGTCCATGTTTTAACTTTGCATCACTGCCATACGACATCAAGGTATTTGTGTTTACTATGTAATGTATTGCTGATGAGTTTTAAGAAAAGCGGAACCTCCATAAAACGACCAGTAAATTTGGCAGAAATATAATAACAAAATAAACCGCATCTGTTAGTGTTTTTGTATGAGTACTAGACAGCATAACATCCTAATATTAGTTAACTATACTTAATTCTTATTTTATTCACAACATAGAAATATCTTCTCCGTGAGCAAATCGTTAGCGAAATTATTCAATAGAACAATCAACGAAACAAAATCGAATAACAATCCGATAGGTAAAAAAAACAATCTGATCGCATCGGTAATAGTAGACTCATAAACGAGTTTCAACTTCGAACTGTACGCTTTGTGATTTCAATGACGTGATGCCACGCCATTCCGTGCATGGAACACAAAGCGACCAATCATAAACTAGTTTACTGCTTCAGCGATCGTCAAATGCACGCGCACGTCAAAACACAGAGTCTCGTTGTATTAAGTAGCGCTGATATTTGTCAGAACACAAACAATGGATAAGGTTCGAATGATAATTGCACATTAAGTCATTCTGACCAAGTCTCTGGTCTGAAATGCTTTAATTACTCATCTGAGTTGTTAAGTAATTAGGGTTTCTTAGTCCAATAACCCTGAAACTTCAGCAACCTCACCAGTTTTGTATTCCCTACTTTTTCTTGACCATTTATCATATTCTATTGTTCAAGAATAACATCGAACAAACAAGACTAACGCTAACTTCTATTACTTCAAAACAATTTAATACCTTGCAAATTCAATACAATCATAAATTTTATTCATGTAAAGCTTAAGATTTTGGATATTTTCGTTGTCATAATAGGCAGAACAGTTTTCATCAACGCCAATCACTGTTGAGGGTGAGGGGAGCAATGTTTTAACTTATATTAAAGTCCTCTCTCCATGGATTCTTAAATGATAATAATACGAATTTTCCTATAATACAAAAAACAACAACAATAGATTAATAATAATAATAATAATAATACAAATTTAAGAGGGGGTTGGAATCCGATATTCCGTTCATATTATTCGTGGGGCAATATTTTTGTTGTCCCCATCAAATCTGGCCTTACAATCACTTGTGGTGTTCCTTAAGGATCACTTTTTGGATCTCCTTCTTACTCTAGAGAAAATAGAGTCACTTTAAATATTTACTATTTTTCTTCCAAGCCTCGTAGGTGTTTTCTCCCACCCGGAAACGTTCCTTGATTCCAAATTGGCAAATAATCCTCCTGAAGAGACGGAAATGCTGACCATCCCTGGATTGAGGACACTAGTGGGAAGGAGGACGAGCAGTGAAGGCTTTCGTCCTCGGAGGCATTCGCGGGCGCCTGAGGCGCTGGGGAGAAGAGGGAGAACGGAGCGTAATTGAAGTCCTATGGAATGCGGGCGTCCAATGGGCATAGGCAGAAGGGATGCGTGTGTCTAGAGATGGTGGTTGCACTGCTGGAACACTGCTCTTTCAATAAGTGAATGAAAGTCATAATTGTTGAGGTGATGATTTTAAGTGACGTAATGTTTTGTTTAAGTTCTAAAACATTCGGCGAGCCCACTCAGATTTCCTACGAAGTTAGGAAGAAGCAATTAAACATGTTTATTCATTCCAGACCAACTTCAATTCCCGATACTTCCATTTACACTTAACGAGCACACATCGAGCGAAAATAAGGAAAAAATTAAGAGAATAATTTACTCCATTCTGCTTTTTATGTCAATTATAGATAGGTCGAAAGTGATAATTTATTAGTTTATTCAGTACTTTAATATGTATCGTTCGAGTTTTAGTGTTGTATTACAAACCCTTTCAATGTTACTGTGGGTATATTATTCACATTCCCAATAACATCATGAAAAACATTTTCCACTTGCACTCCTTATTTCACAAGAGAAGTTCAATAAAATCATACTATACCTAACATACAATGTATAAGGTAAGCATTGGTCCACAACATGTTCTTTACAAAACTCTTCAGGTCCAGATGAAAGATATACGCTGTACCTCCCATTGTTTTTATTTTGTTTCGTTTTTCAGAAATGTCCAAGTGAATATGAGCTTCATCACACCTAACAATACAAAACTTAAGATCCTCCGCTTTCTGGTTTCGTAAATGTTTACAAAAATTGTGTTGTTCTCTTTGTTTTCTTTTCTATCTGCAAGAATAAGTTCTTAAGTTACATTAATCTTACGTTTGTGAAATTGAGTTCATCCAACACTCTCGCTTTGTCAAGAGCTGACCGATACTGGTTCCGCTCAAACGTTTCTTCCACTACAGCGAAACTCTCCGGCGTTCTTTCATCGGAGGGACATGTTTAACATATACGGCACCACTCGTATTTTCGAACTCGCTCACCCAGATAAAAACTTTTACACGACAGACCGGTGCTTTGTCTTGGCAAGAAGAGGTGTGTAGGAAATTTTATTTGTGTGGTCACAATAGACTTCGATTCGAAACGAACAGCTGCGGTGCGATACAGTCCAGCGCTCCATCGCGATCGTAATTGATTGATAAAATACAAAACGTCGCGTATTTCTCTTTTTCTAATGACATGATGCCAACTGCGTAGCTTCTTGTTTCGTTTGAATATTATTGTAAGGATACGAATTCGCTCGGGCGTATGCATATTCCGCTTACACAATCACCTTAGCAAAGCATTATGTATCGTTATCACCTACCTTAGATGTAATAGATAATATAATGAGTCAAAAGAAGATATTAGATAGGGGATAAACGTATTTGAAGGGGAGTAAAATCGGGAAAGATTAACGGGGAGATAAAATATAAAAGAATTGCAACATAAACCATATACTAAAAATGTTAATATGATATAATTACACTGTAACGATAGATAATAGAAATTGTAATTATATAGAACAACCCCACTGAATTAGGGATAATTAACCTTCATGTAGACGAAATTAATTAATTGGTACCATTGGAGCCGGGCACTGAATGTATTTAATTGAGGCGCTTATTCTTTTCTGAGTGACACGTGAGGGGTGAGGGTATTTTCATGATATGTCTATTTGCTGCCAGATCCACGGAGTTATAACAGTGCCTACTACGTAGCATTGCGGTATTCCATGGGACAACATGAGTATTTCAGACATTCGAGTGCGTCCAGGTTGTTGGTCCAGTACGACTGTTGCTGTTAATAGATTAATAATTGTTGACTAGTTGTCTCGTTGGACAAGAAGTGTGAAGTTACATGTAATGAAGTCATTACGCAAACTTGATCTTTAAACTGAAATAATTGGATAATTTTGACCTTTAATTTGGTGGGTTATAAACCAATGTGACGTTATGGAATACACCACCATGTAAGGATTAATCATAAAAACATAATAATGAGGGATTAGTCGGGACAATGCAGGAATTGGATAATTAATTTAAATTAAGTAGGAGGTGTGTATAAACTTTAATATTTAATTAATTCCTTACCCGATCAAACTTATTCGGCAAACTTGGCTCGCCAAAAATTTGATTGTTTGAAGTTTGTGATGGATACATTGCTCAATGTGGTGTAAAAACAGTCCATAAACTTCACATCATTCTAGTCTGACAAATAAATTTTACCTTAAACTGCTATTTTTATCTCGTACCTATCACCATGAAATACTAAGGGTCGAGTGGTTTTATTGAAGTTAAGAAATATAATGATATGACTCGTAAACCAAAGCTTCCTTCTACAGTCCTTCTCCACCAGGATCTTCTCCGCAGTCATTTCTCATTCCTTACACAAACCTTTACCCTCACACCGTCCCATGCAATCCGTGTGACACTTGTGCTCAATTAATGAGCCAATTTGTATTCCATTCTACGCGTTTCGCTGCCACCAGGTGCGGAATGAATTTGCGACTCATCGTACAGTGTACAGCTCGAATTAAAAATGAGTTAAACTCCTCACCAAAGGAGAATTTTCGAACGACTTAACAAAATAGGATCCTAATCTTAGATGTTTGTCTAGATTCATCTATCCCATTGTATCAAGCGATCCGTGATTTTATTTACATACATTTCTGCATTTTATCGCGAAAATGGTAGTCATGATTTTGATAAATTGTACAGAAACGAGATATTTTGAGATGAAAATGCGATCTAAAAATATTTCATTGACGAAAAGGATAGTTTTAGTGATTATTGCAATATTACTAGATACATGTTCTAGAACATAAACGTTTACATTTCCAATGCGTGAAAGTTACACCTAATTACACAGCCACACACACACAAATTCTCGGATCTGCTGGTCAGTCTATGTCTACTACATGTATTTGGGGTCGCTGAATCCGAACCTGCGATCGATTTAACCCTATCACGTCAGGTTTTACCAATAACTCCATATAACCCAAACTGTCAAGTCCTATAACACACAACGGTCCTGTAAAGGGAGCTGTGCATCCACAATAATCCCATAACCCTACACATTCAACCACAAACCCCATATCCCCATAACCCAATAACCTCATAACCTCATAATCAATAACCTCATATCTATTCTTTAAATGTTGGTCATTTGTTTCCAATAAAAAATATGACCGACGGCATTAGAGTTAAAGGATATGGGGTTATACGAATATAGGGTTAGGGGATTATAGGGTTAAATATATTCTGTCAATAGATCTCTAATATATCCTGCGGCGAGAGATCAAGTTAAAATACTTAGCAACGTGGTTATTGGAGTTATCGGTCAACAATAGTTGGACGACAGCAACAATACAAATTCACCGAATTACTGAAATAGTTACGCATGTAATTTTCATCCGAGATTAGCTCAGTCCCCAACATTTTCTAATACTATTAAACAAGCACTGATGAACTCTTGCTATTCCAAAGTATATTCAGTTTCTTCAACCCAATCAATAGATTAGTAGAAACAAAGTATTTACATGCATATACAATTTCAAGTCATGACAGAAAATTTTAAGTAAATTGTTTAGCACGCATAACCTTTATTCTGCGATAAATTTTTACGTTTTTATAAGCCAGATGTTCAAAAGACAAGAATTAGTTAGGTTTTAATGAGCTGAAATATGAAGTGTATACTGTTTATTACTTAAGAAAGAAACCTTAACGATCATTCATTGGACGTAACTCCTTTACGAAATCTCTTTTACTATTAATGCTCATCACATGAAGAAAAGATTTTGAAAAGATATTTTGAATTCTAAAATCCGCATACAATGTGACGTGGATGTTTTATTTCTGCTACCATGTTAAAAGAGCACATCAGAAACTGTTGCGGACAAACGACGGACGAAATACAACGCACGCTCCCTAAGGAATGTTTTCCCTTAGCACTCTTTTTTAAATTTATGGTTTCGATAAAACTGATTCTTGTCAGCATGATGGGGTGAGTTCGGTGATTGGAAATTTGAGAAGCGTTAAATTAAGTTGTTTGGCGGGAAATAATTATTGGTCTCAATTTAATTGGACGGCAATATTGCAGTATTTCCGTGAACGTATTATTATTCTATTAGATACTGGGAAGTGAATATGGATTAACTAATTGCTTAATTGGTTTTTTATAACAGCAATTTGTATGGAATATATCATCCCACACAGCCCGAAAATATCTGGAAGGTTCAAGGTTTTCTAAAAAATGTTTTTCATTGGAAATTCATCATATAAAACTTCAAGATTCAAGCAAGAAATTCTAAAAATATTATACAATAAAACATAAAATAACCTTAATAGGAAAATTGAAATTCCCATACACAAATAAAGTTCACACTAATATCTCGTTTAATTTATACTTTTTTGGAGGGTAATTGTTATTTTCATTACAGAAATAGCAAGAATTACTATAATTAACGTTCATATATATATATATATATATATATATATATATATATATATA
>NNCF01127184.1:233290-272215 GCA_002313205.1 Laupala kohalensis
TTAAAACGAAGTCGAAATGTTGTGAACTCTTTTCGCAAAATGTACATTATTAAATAGCAAGAACTTTAATTTACACGAGCAATTTTTCATTTCGGTCCTCTTTCCAATCAATTAAACCAAGATAGAACGTCAAATTATATTTCTGCGTAAACCAATACACCATCCAAACGACTTTCTTCGAAGTAATACTGAAAGAACATTAGAGAGCGCTGCTGCAATGTTTTCGTGGGGGTCGGTCGTTACCACGAGGAGTGTGTGGAAACAGCTGCACGACGCGTTATTCTGACAATATAAAAGAATCATGGGGTTCCACGAAGGAAAGGAAACCTTTATCGTTTTTCTCTCCTGGAAACGCGATGGAATAAAATTCAAGCGCTTGGACACTCTTTCTGCTTACTTAACACATGTTTTTTTAACAATATATAAAAAAATTATTGTTACGTATGAATTTTGAAACGAACACATTTTCCTCTATTAATGTAATCTCATTTGGAAGTTCCTAATTAACAAATGATTCAAAGCAGATTCGTTCATGTTATGTTTTGAACAAATCATTCCACTGTCTCTGAGAATGATTAATTTCGTGGTACAGATTACTCTCAAGTTATTGCGTACTAGTATCACAGTAGAATATCATACACTCGCGACATTCCATATAAATTCCCTATACTGGCGTGCAGTTGGCGACAGTTGTGCCCCTGTCCGTCGGCGAGTATCACTAGCACACAATACGTGCTCAGCATTATGTGATTCATCCACGACCATGTTTACACGTAGTGATAGTCACTCACCACTTGAGGGCACCACTGCGCAGAACTGCAAGATTTTGTCCTAAATGTCGCGACTGTATAATGACACTGTGCGAGTATTGTTTTAGAACAAGAAGCTAGGAAGTATTTGTTCGTATTATAAATAATGTGAAGCAAATAACATAAAATGTTATAAGAAAAGATTTATATTTAACATTTACCAGATACATAAATCTATACAGATTAACGTTATTTGTCAAACTTGGAGATTTTTGTGTGAAACTTTGTAGACGACACTACGATATTTTTAATTTTTACTCTTCACTCAGGAACAGAAATTCATACATTTTCCTTGAAAACCCTGTGCAGGTAATGGCAGTTCATTGAGCATTGGGGATACGCGTTCATTGAGGGCTGTAGAGATAACAATTCATCAACCTATCTGAAATTGTGTGAAGTGACCGGAAAGAGACTAATTCAATCGGGTGACGAGGATTGAGTTACATATAACCCGACGTCTCTATAATTGTATAAGCAGAGTTGTCTTCAATGATTGACCGACTTACTGACTCGTTTAACAAAAACAGATAAAAACTATTAGAAATAGGAATTGTAAATTTGGACAGAATATTATTTTTATATAGTATAGACTCGCCAAGTAAGTATTTTTCAATTTATAAAGGATAAAAAAAGGGTGAAATGAGATATTTTGAGTCTTTGCTAATTCACTATCTCACAGACTAATTGAGTTTGAGTCTCCATATTTGAACGTAAACTTAGTTTATTTAGACATCTAGAATTCTGTGTGTGTGTATGTCTGTTTTTTATATTTCATTTTTCAATGATACAAGAGGATTTAATTGTATTCATGTTATTTTCGTTAGCGCAAATGCTATGGTATAGTATTTTCACTCGAACTAATTGATATATTATCTCATTTTTGTACGCAAATGTACTATTTTTCTCTATCCTAAATTATAATGCAACGTTCATTAAACCAAAACTCCCAAGCAAAACGTAGCAGGTTCAACTTGTATACAGCATTAAGCGAGTAATATTATATTAATACATATAAATTTAGAAGTAACGTCATTTTCCAATTTAATCGTCGTCCTTACACAGGTAAGAACTTAAATACTCTCGACACAACAAATAACTTGTATCTTCGCTTCCATATTGAGCGCCATAACCATTCCTCCTACGACGAGAGCTCCATAATAATTGCACATTCGCGCTGAATTCAAGCGATACCTGGAACGTAACACAATAAAAAAGAAACAAAGTGGGATGCAGCGTCAGGTAATACCAATTCAAAATTTGATAAGGGCATTACTCTGAAATGACGAGCTGTGTTTTGACCTCCAGTGCGATCGGCTTGCCGAGTGTTCCGGGAAACGCAGTCAATTTGATTTTATCAGAAATCTGTGATGTAAGAGAGTGCATCCAGCAAAACAATTACCTGCAATTGGACATCACAAGCGTAAATACGTCCCTTTTATAGCTGTTTATGTCGTTTTAGCTAAGTATCTAAAGCTTTGCTTGCATGAATCAGTTTTGATTTGACAGGAGTGGGAATACACACGGACCGTTAGCGTGGACGACAAAAATATTAAAATATTTTTATTTCCTTTTAACACATTTCAAAATATTAATTCCAGTAATTAGTTTTTAGGTATTTGTTTTCACAACATTTACGATCAAAAATCGAGGTTAGTTCGTGAGATAAAACGAAAATTCGAAAAATCGCATTTTACCCAAATGTATCCGTACAAAGTCGGAATTTCGACGAATCGTTTCTCAGTTAGCCTTAAGCCCGCTTCACTCGGTCTATTTTACGTACTGTTTCGAATACACAACAAACTGGAGGTGGATTGTATGGAAAATTTCAAGAATGCTCTATTTTTCAGTACGACTTGTACAAATTGACTAGCGCGCTCCTAGTTGCGGCGTCTGTGTACTCTCGAGTTAGTTTCAAGTTTAAAATAGTGTGCGTAGGTATGTTGTTGTTTTCGTTGCAATGCTTTCTGGTCAGTCGAAGTTCGTTAATCAATCGTAGTGAACGAAATACTGAATTGAATCAACTATTCGTTTATCAATGTACTCTGTTTACATGTTCAGAGAATTGGTAACCCAGTTGAGGTTAGTTGTTTGTTGCTCTCCTCGTGGCGTTGAGCGACAACTCATCCTAACAACATCCATTTCTCGTCCAATACCATATAAAACACTTATTTTAGAGCGTCCATTTTCTGTACACGCAGATGACGTCAAGAATGACGTCATCGAATTCACATCCAATTCTTGTACACCAATTGGACGCAAATTGTCTGTAAAATGGACCGTGGAAAGCGGGCTTTAAGAATTCTAGAGCAACATGCTCTAAACATTCTTTTCTTCCCTACGTTTATGAATCAGTCTAAACAACAGCGCGTGGAGCTTAAAGGTCGAGTTCAATGAGGCAAAAGACAGCGCGTTGCAAGGATCTGCATCAATGTTGTGAGTCTGTGGTAGTTACGATCTCAATTATCGGTATATAGTCTTTACGTGTAGAGATGATTGTTGTTGCCTGGAATATCGCTTCGGTATTCACATATGGAACAGAGAAAATGAGATAATTATTTTCTACTGTTTCATGTAATTATCACGTTTTTAGAGCGTCTCAGCTCCCACCTTGTTTTTTTTTTCAGTGTTACTAAACCTCATAGTTCTTGAGTACCTTGATTCATATGTATAACTATATGTTAATTTCTGTTTCTGTGTTATGAGACAGTGGGGAGCGGCTCGGTTTTCCGACTGCTGTTTAAAGAGAGAAAAATTCGCACAGAGATGCAACAATGGCCCGAATTCAGATCTTTTCCCCTTTCCCCTTCTTCAATGCTGAAATGTTTCTCCGGTCTTCCTCTAATGCTTCACATCGATAACAGACAACTTATTAAAATACATTTTAAAGTTATGACTTGTATGTAGTTAAAAGTACCAATGCATGCTGACTATTTTTATTTTTAACGAGGAATGTTGTTTCCAGTCAAAACTTCTACATCCGCATACCCGTCAAAAAGTACCCATACTCTCCCGATTCTTCAGGTTCTGACTCCCATTACGTATTAAAACTGTCTAGCTCACAGAATGTGATTTAAAGATAAACTGTACTGCTTTTCTTCGTTGGGGGAATGGGGAGGAAATTAATTATGGTTATGAATTAGAGCTTTAATTCATATTTAAGTACTCGGTAGTTCTAAGAACATCGTGAAACATGTATTTAACACTTGAAAATAGGAGCGATTACATTTGCGGGCGATAGTGTCATTAATACTATTGTTATAATCTCGAATCTTGTGTGATTTTAATGGTTACGATTTATTTGCAATTTTCTGAATAATTTAAACAATTGATAACAATATGTATTTATAAAATTATTGTTCTATTTTAATGTTAATTTTTCTTGAAAATAGAATGTGTTTATTTTTTTTATTTTTGTAGATATTATAAAAGGAAGCAAACGTCCTTATTATAATTTATACATTGCATGTTACAATTTTGTGTTGGGGTGCACAAATGGTGCATCCATCCGTGTCTTTAGATCTTTAATCGGAATTGGCGGAAATAAATCTCCACGCAAATAAATCTCTAACTTCGTCAGAGTTGGTTCATTGTCCTCCACGTTGTTATATGCGGTTCGTAACCGCTTTTTATGTTATGCTGAATGAAAATGGGAGACGGGACCGAGGTTCGAACTCGGAACCTTCAGCTTAGCGCGTTGATGCGTTACCTACTGCAGCACCCCGTTGGCCCCTGGGCCCAGTCTACCATCGACATTCAACAGCTTATTGCCGTTAAATGTTTACGAAAGAAATAACACAACACATAAGGTGACTCACGGAGTCGTTTAGTGACCCAAGGTTTATTTTTTGCTGTTTGCAGATGACGAGTGTGGAGAGAAGTCTGTGTCGGTGCTGTTGGACGGAGGAGAGTCAGAACTCAGCTTCACAGACCCTCCAGCGCAAGAGCCACCAGTCTCGGTGAGTCACGAGATTTAATGAGAAACGTAATCGCATCCACTATACCAATCTCATTAGACATGATGCTTCATAATAATCTCACATACAAGTCTTAGCATATGTTGACGGAGGGAAGAGTATAAAAACTTTGGGTAAATAAAGGAATATATTCACAACACTGCTCTAGAACAAATACAAAGAAAGTGCTTCATTTGTGTCAGTGAAATAATTGTATTTTTGTGCAATTCAACATGACTCAGCTTAAATTAAGTATATATTTATAATTGAGGAAAACATTGTCCCTCTTTCTGAACAATTTAATGCATTAA
Organism: Laupala kohalensis; assembly: GCA_002313205.1. NCBI lineage: Eukaryota > Metazoa > Arthropoda > Insecta > Orthoptera > Trigonidiidae > Laupala > Laupala kohalensis. The sequence goes on from NNCF01127184.1 coordinate 238,364, forward strand.
TCTTCAGTGCTGAAATAGTAATAAATTAAATTCTTTATAAATCATTGGAACTAATGATAATTATTTTTTAAACATTGAAGATGGCCGCTGTGCGACGAAAAAGTTTCATTCAGTAAATTATTCAGAAAAAGACACAATGTTTTCCTCAATGATTCATGAAATCTCTTTCAACACCTCTATATCACCTAACATGAGTTAATGTTAATATCAATGTTTAATCTAACGCGAATGTTAAACAACATGACGTTTACACGTGCGTTCCCCTTATTCATTTGAAATTGAAATGGCGGATGCGAATACTCCCGTAAGGCGCGATGCACCCCGATGAAACGCGTTTCATGAAAACAGGCACATTGAAGTACACTGGTACGTGACAAACATGCAACGCACGTTTCAGGAAACTCAAAAAAATGCTTTGGTGGAAACACGTTTCATGCAACATAACGATTCTATTAGCTTACGAGTTCAAATAAAGCTAGGAATGATGTTCGGATGCTACAATTCAGCTCAAATCAGTAATGTATCCAGGGGGCACAGGGGACACATAATTCCCCCCCCCCAAAAAAATAGATAAATAAAGTAGTAATGAAAGGAAGTTCTTTTTTAATTCGATAAAAATTTAATATCCCCAATGAAAGCAACAAGAAGAATAAATAAAATCTTTGAAAAATAAGTTCACAGGACAAATATATGACTTAACTTTTGTAGATTTCCACTCCTACATAAGAACATGAGTATAGGACTGCGATATTTCACTTTTTCCAACATACTCGCACTCCAGCGAGATTCCATGCCATTGGTCTATTAGAAAATTACCTAGATAAAATTTACAGTAGAAGGAACGCCCAAAATAAAAATTTGGCTAAAAACACGCATTATTTCAAAAACGTAATTTCTTCAGGATTTATGAAAACTGAAATTTAAGTTTAAGGTTTTATTTATGTAAAAGGATGTTTTAAATTGCAGTTTCAAGAAGTTAATTTGAAAAAAAAATCCAGAGAAGGAACTCTTCCAAAATCAAATTCTGTATCCGCCCTTGGCTCAAGTAAAGCAAGAAGAAGCGATGGAGAAGTTAATGTGAAAGTAATACGAGAGATCAGAGGGAAACTTTGTTATGACTTAATCAGCGATCGCCAACCAGTGGTTTGCGCTCCAAGATGTAGGGTTTCGTGGAAAGAAGTTTCATTGGTATACACTGGGACCTTCCCTTTCTATCGATGAGTACAGAGAAGAATAGGAATGTGTAATTGTATGATATCTGGGCGGTCGAATGAAAATTACTCATGTGTACTTTCACCGATATGATGACTTTGCATCATCGATACCGTCCATACAATCCAGAAGTAATGACGTCACTTTCACGAAGCTAAATTGTATCACGCGATTATACGAATGTCGGAACTTGAAATTGCCTCGCGTCTGTTCACTGAGTCGTTTACGAGCTAAGCACCCGTTAAGGTTGCCTATACTAAGGTGGTCGTATTAAGGTTGCCGACACAACTTTCCAAATTTAGTCGGATGTCACCCTCTATCGAGGATTTGCAGAAATAAGACGAGTCAATAAATTTTTGTAAAGCAAAAAGGATATTCACCTATTCCTCCATCACATTGCTCTTGAGAAAATGTACGTATAATCATTACTTGTTCAAAGTAATGATGTGGTACGATTAATATGAAAGTATTTCCGTTGCGCTCGCTGAGATGGAGTTATAAACGTAGGGAGTGGAAATGCTCCCTAACAGATATTACGTTACCCCAGTCAGGTGACCGTTCTCTTTTAAGAGCTAGTCAAAAGTTGAAGAGTCCCTGCCCGAGGAAGATCTTTGCCAAGAGCATCTTGATGGCGAGATTGGGGCCATTAGAAGCCATTACCAACTTTTATATTCAAGTCATAAATTCTAAATCAATATCGATTTTTCTTCAGAGCAGAAGGCCAAATGAGTTCTCACTTACTAGGAAATTGTATCTTCAATAAAGTTAACTGAGTCTCATTAGACGTAACCAACATTTCGGACATTTTGTTGTGGCTTCTTTAGAGCAATATCAAAATTGTACAGACCTAAGTAGCTATCGTACTCGGCTACGACAGACTACGCAGAATACAACAGCGATTTAGGTCTGTATGACTCTGAAATTGTCTTGAAGAAGGCCACGACAAGATGGCCGAAACGTCGGTAGTTTTATTTACTGAGAAGCAGTTTATCCCGGACAAACAAGTTTATATCGACTCCGGCCGCGGAAACCTAAGGTTTCTTTTCGCATCCAATGTTGATCAAAAGAAATGTATTTCTAGAAGGACGCTTACGTTATGAGAGATAAATTGGCAATGAAGGAATAATTGACATTGTTTATGTGTAAGTGAACGAATGTTTTTTTCATTTTATAAAAATACCGGTAATCATAAAACATTTTTCAAAACTTTGAAACAGAGAGAATGGCGAAATCATCTAAAATACTCATAGACACTAGCACACGTTCTGAGACTCATGAAACAACTTAACAACAAAAATTAAATAATAAAGCTTTTTATGGTATTGTCCCGGTTAGCAGCGGGAGGTCTGCCAAGCACCTTGCTCCAAATCTTCCACACTGTTTCTTTTTCCCATATTTGTTCCTCTGACACACAGAGAAAATTTTAAAATAAAAAAGAATCATTCATGACTTGAATGTAGGGTACTGCATTATTTATGTAAACACCTAACGATTTACGGCCGTAAAGTTTTAAAATTTAATAAGATAATAATGATAAAGTACAACATTTCTCCCTTTTCCCCTGCCTATCATTCCACCACAACATTCACTCATAATCATTCACCCCCATTTCATTCATAATCACTGCTTCAGGGGAGGTGCGGCAGGAAGGGCATCCGGCATCCGAGTATTTCCCAGCCAAATCCGAAAACAGAGCATCATATATCCATCCCCATTCGCCGACCCCACATTAAGTGGGAAAAGGCTTAAGTAAAGGAGATAAAGTACAACATTGGGGAAAAGTGGACGTATCTACTTCACAGAGTTGATACAATTTCCAGTGTCCCAGTAGATTTGATGTGTTCCTATACTTGCCAGACCTGGTGGATTTAGCTACTGTGCTACCTGGATACTGAAGATTTGTCTTTCAGTAATAATCAATTCATTATGTAGTTGAGTGAACTCTATAAAATTTATACCTAAAGGAAAAAAATTCAGAAAACAATCCAGTTGTGTTCCTGACCAAACAAAAATAATCAAATTAACTGGCTCAGGAAATATGTAAATTTGAAATTGAAGAAACTTATGAATAAATCGTCTTACAATTATGGACTAGGTGAAATGACAACTTATTATTGATACAAGGAGAGACTAAATGACCTTATTCTGAATCGTAAATGTAGTCCTAAAATACATCAGTATCTAACAATTACAGCGTAAAACATACTTCTTAAATTTGTCATCTTCTGATCAGTTTCCGTGACTTGATTTTTTCAACACTGCTTTTGTATTCCGTTATAATTAGTCGCAGATTCCTATTTTCCCAGAAAATTACACAAATAATTAAGAACTCGCATTATTCAATTAGAAATTCCTATGTAACTCTCCATCTCCGAAGCTAGCAAACGATAAATTCTCTGCTTAGCCAAACACTGGTTCGTGGATATCCGTAGTATTAGTCGGACACGAAACACAGTATAATCATTTGTTCTGGCAGTTATTCCCCAGAGAAACAAAGTCGAAGCGGTGATTCCTAAATAAACGAGGAGCGCAAGGATGAAAATGTCCGTGTATGGAGTTTGCGAACATAGAAACAAGTTGGCTTCTCACCCGGAGCGGGAATCCACATGTGTCTGATATACCTCCAGGGCGCTGTACGGAACGTCTCGGAAACAAGGAGATTACATAAATCTGTCGCGTTTCCGGCATACCAAGCGAGCATTTGCGTGCTAACAAATAGGCTTTGTTGCTTCGGAAGCATTTCGCCTTTGTGAAATCTCTCCTCGCGTAGTTAATACGCTTCCGCAACTCTATAGTTGGACCACTTTATGAGGAATGTTCTGCGAAAATAAAAAAAGCTTTTCACTTCAATTCAGTAATCGGTAATAACTATATCAATCCTCAGTGCATTTCTTTTGCAATTGAGTTTTTTTTAATTGCATTCTATCCATCAATTTTACAAATCTATATTTCGTATGAGTTAATGATCCACGATTTAACTCGACTGTATTTTGTGATTAGGAACAAATATTATTTCTTGAGTTGCCATGTTATTCATTAGTGGTAGGGGATTGGTTTTGTTTCCTCGACAATTTTTTGTTTCCTCAACAAACTTTGAACTTGTACCACGCATAAATGTTTGAAAACAAACTGAAAGAAAACTTTTATATTAATATTCCTTTGAGTTGGCAATAGTATAAAAACTTTGTATATTGATATGACAAGAGATGGAGTAGGAAAAAAAATCCGAAACGCGACAAGTTATTGTTTTATTATAACTATAGATAACGTTCTACAGTGAACCGTGATGTGGATAACGTTACTTTCTTTTGGGTACTTTGAGGATGATGCAAAATTTGTGAAGATAGTACAAATTCTTCAACTGTATACTCAAGATTCATACGAATACATCTAATACCATCTACTTCAGCGCTTCCCGACCCGTGGGGCGCGTCCCCAGTATATTTCTGCGAATATCTCACAGTCGGGCTTTACTAAAAACATCTCCCTTTCCACACGTTAGCTCGTTTACTAAACCTATAACCAGCCCACCAGCGTCGTGAAACCTAACAGCTGCCTGGGCATCTTTTCCATTATCGTTGCGGCTACCTCTTACAAACGTCTCGAAGACATTTTGCGAGCCCAAACTATGGAGATAGAGGAAAACAAATTTTTGTTCACAGTCAAAATAGCGTTCTTTTGGTGCTGGTGTGAAAAGTGCGTGAGGTGATATTTGTGAAAGTATCGGTATTTGACCCTCGGTTAACCAAAGAAGATGGTTCAAAAGGGCATCTCTGTAATGTGAGCTGATTATGATCTGTCTTGTGAGTGACAGACGCTATATCTCTTCGATGGACAGTACGCAGTAATCGTTCGACATGAGTAGTGGAGCGCTCCACTTAGAACTTAGCTTACGAGAAGCCAACTATTACTTGATGTGGAGCTGTGTCCCCCCCAGGGGACTTACATCTAGTAAGTACGTGTTTGGCGAACACGGGGCCTCGAGCTGAGTCTGGCATTACTTCCACTTACTTGTGCCATGCTCCTTCCTTTCTCTTTCCTGATCTCCCTTGGTCACCTCTTGTTCTTTTCGATCCCGACGCCATTAGGGCTAGGGTATCTTTCATTTTCCTACCTCGCCCCAGGGGACTAACATCTAGTAAGTACGTGTTTGGCAAACACGGGGCCCCGAGCTGAGTCTGGCATTACTTCCACTTACTTGTGCCATGCTCCTTCCTTTCTCTTTTCTGACCTCCCTTGGTCACCTCTTGTTCTTTTCGATCCCGACGCTATTAGGGCTAGGGTATCTTTCATTTTCCTCTTTCCTCTTCTTCTTTTTTTAAATGTTTTTAGTAAAGTCGTGAGATATGTTGGGATTTGAGTTTTGAGTTGTAATTCAGGAGGGTTTTTAGTGGGTATGGCTGAGTCATTCGGCGAGTCCCACACGCGGGGAGAGTCATGTTGGCTCTCCCTAGTGCGTAACTGCATTTTCCCTACCTGTACAAGTTTTAAGGGCTCTAATGACCTTTGATGTTGACGAGCCCTAAAGCCCCACAAAAAAAAAATGGAGCTGTGTCTTACAGATCTCAGCGAATTCGTAAACGTAATTCAATTCAAACATGTCTTGTAAAGAATTTTTATAAATGCACGAACCAAAAGAATTCAGCAACTTAAAATTTACGAGTGTTATCTTAAAAGTACTGCACATTATAGAAGCTTAATTCTTTCATACCAAAACATCACAGGAGCCAACCCATCCCCGATAGATTCTTCTTTTTTACCAAACATTTTAAGATGGGAGCGACATCAAAAAACTGAATAAACGATAAAATAACATAAAACTACGTTTTAATTATACTTAAATTTTATGTTCATATTATTTCACATCTGAGTTCCAACAAACTGTATAAAACATTTAAAAACACATCAAGATCAAGTATAAATTACAAGTTAAAATGGTAAAAAATGTCTAATAATAATTGCAAATTAAAATCCTGAACGGGAAATGATAGTGATTTATTGATATAAATCGAAGTTAAAATTTATCCTACTAGTGCAAGAGAGTATGTGAATCTGACAGAATTGAAAAATACTTATTAGAGAATTGGACCAAACCAAAGCAGAGAAAATGATCTTGCCGTACTGCTTTGTTCGATATTCTCAGAATCTGACGCGTGAAAGGTTCTCCCGTCGAGTAATCCAATCCTCTTGCCTCGTGTAAAAACACTTTAGCAAGTGAACAATGAAGTTTCATCTTTCTCCTACAGATGATATATCACACAAAGGGCGTTGACAAGCACTGTGTATCTGCTCTTTCCGAGGTATCTCAAAATCAATACACCGGTAAATAATAGGGTAGTCTGGAGAGCAAAGGATGAAAACAATATTGTGTATCCAAGGTTAAAAGCTTTCTCGTGCGCTATTGTTTCTATATTGTTAAAGAATTTACTGATTTTAATGAAAGAAGTTAATAAGTGTTCCCACTAAATATTGTTTTCCATATGATTTTGGATGATGTAATTCCTCTTATACTTTATCGCGCCATTGTTATAGTACTCAAGATACTAGTTGAATTCCTTTTTTTTCTCCCATGCATGTTGTATTTGATCCTTTTTGTTTATAATAGATTATTTCTAACTACGCAACCTTGGCACGGTTGAGTACATTATCTTTGTTGCCCCATCCTGGCTCGGGTTATTCTTCGGTTTTCCTTCGGGTAGAGGCGGACTAGCTTATTATATTTAATTTTTATATAAAAAGTATTTGTCGTTTTACGTACATATGTATCAGTACAAAAATTATTTTTTATATAATTCTGTAGCAGACTAAAACGATCATATTCTCAAAAATGTTTAAAAATGAAATGTGTAAAATATGCCCTTTAAATACTTGTTTTAATTTTTATGGAACAAGACTTAGATCTCCATAAATGAAATACGAAAAAATGAAACTTTTTCGTTAGTTTTCTAAATTAAACGGATAACTGCTATAAGTGTCAAAATAAACAAGTTATGTGTTTATTTTTCGAATTATTTGTTCATTTTTAAATTTACTTTCTTTGTAACTTCTTATTACATTTGAAAGTCCGATAAAGTTGTTAAATTTAAGAATATAATAAAAATGAAGATTTAGTGTAAAACAAATAAAACAGGATTATTCTAAAATTAAGATATAGAGATATAGAGTACATAATAACTAAGCAAATCCAGTTTTTTCGGAAAAATCCGATGACCATTTAATTTTTTTCTTTTGTGTTCGCATCATTATCCGTCATGGTCGCGCGATCGTGGATCTTCGATACTTCGGAGTCGAGAATAACCACACAGCTTCGATTGAACAAGAAGTGTTATTTTAAAGCTACGGGTAAGCTTTGAGTGGAGGAGAGAGCCGCAAGTAACACGAAGTTGTCTTAAATCCTAACTTTTGTGGGCAATGTTCACGGTGAAAAAAGATCCACGGTAGATGACAAAACCGGAATTATGGCTCGGTCGGTATTTGATCTTACCGAATCCGAAACGGACTATATACCGCACTGAAATGCTGCGAGACACGAGTGAAAAAACTGGCGGATATGAATCTTCCGCCTTAAGTGTTCTCCTATCAGCTTACTAATAAGTCATCTTACAACGGTCAAAGAATTGTGTAATTTCTCACAATCGAAGAAAATAGAGGAAAAGAAAACAACGAAACAAAATACATGGGGTGGGCAACGAAAAAAGACCCATGAGGGATTACTGGGTGAAAAAGAAAGTCAATAAGTGTTGATTCCGCGTGATTCGAGAAGAAAAAAAGAAAATTTATGTTCGATGTTGACGATGTACTTCAAAACAATGTTTACTCATATTTCTACCAAACTGTAATATTTACTACCGAATTTCGTGAATGATGAGACCTATTGACACAGAAAAGTTACTATGCGAGGAAAAATTTTATATTTGACGAAGAGAAAAACTATAAGGGAGAAGAACGTAGATAACGAGTCAAATTTTAGCTTTGAAACATCTTTCTCTAACACATTTGATTTCTTTTGTCAGTCGTAAATCCGAGCGAGGAACTTCCGCGGCTGGAGTGTCTCGACTAGTGTCTGATAACCAATACAAACTCAATATTATTTTACTAACTAAACTCATGGGATTGAATGATAATACGAACGTTTAATTTGATTTAGGCCGTCTTTCACCACTCTTCCACTACCTGCCGGGTACTGAGCAACTAACTCGAGTTTTCACCAACCGATCGATGGATCTAGCGCCTTTCACCGCAGTTATTTATCTGATAGCGGGTAGGACGACTCCCGGTAGCAAACCGTGCCCTTTTTTTTGCGAGAATTAAGTACGAAGCGCTTACAAAGTTGAGAATGTATGGGACGGTGACACAGCTTGTTCACAAAAATTACCACGCAAAATGTTACAACGCTATCTCGTGTATCGTCTAGGATTGGACTGAAGATGGAAGAACTCGAAGGAAATAATTGAAAAAGAAATTCTTTAATTCCCTAAACCGCAATATCAAAACATCAAACAATTAATATATTTTCATTCTAATTGCATACCTCGTCTTACATTACCATAACTAAAAACATTTCATAAACTTTTAACTATTTGGATTTTTTACTTCTGTTCCTCTTTTCTGATAGAGAACTATTACTTTTTATACTTATTTTCAAGATTATTTACAGTAACATTTTTCAAAGAATGAGGTAAATAATGTTAAGCAAAAAAACTAACTTGATTTTTAAAAAAATTTATACCCAACCTCCATGGCGTCCATACTTAAAGTTCCCTCGCCCCGATAATACTTATCCGCTCACCTGTCGCCCGGTTAGAGTTACCTCTCTGGTAGCTATCCAATGGATAGAGCGTGGTGAAACACAATCTACCATTACCGGACGGATAAGTTATCAGAGTTGTGTTATCCAGGCGGTAAAAACGCTCGTGAAAGATACTATAAGTCATCCAAGTAGTGCTATCCGACCGATGAGAACGCTCGTGAAACACAAATTTATTTGCCTGGATAATTTTGCAGATACTACTTTCCCCAATCCGCTAGTTGTAAGCAAGTTTCGCTCTGTTTCGTATTTAGCATTAAAAAGTACATCGGAACAATTTTGATTAGCATGTGATAATACATCACGTAAAATTCCACACGAATATTGTTTTTATCGGTCTGGCCAGACGCGTCAGCGTTTTCAAATGTCGGAGCTCAAGTAGTCATGAGACATCCTTTTCAAATAGATGAGTCGAATAGCTACTTTTCTCAATGACATTTTTAAATGCTGTTATCTCGGAAATAAAAAGGTGAAAATTAAATAATGGGGAGTCATCAACAATTATTTTAATGGTCAAAAGCACAATAGTTTATTTGTGTGATTTGCTCAGTCTGGATACGCAGAAAAGGAACTATAACTTTCTGGGACATTGGTGTGTTAATGTATTATGATTCAATAACATTAAGTAATAAATATATAAGGTCAATTCACTGAAAAAGTTTGGTATTACTCGCAGACAGGTGAGATAAACCACTGGCGGTCGAGATGACAGACCCTCCACTATGTCTCGAAATGTGTGTAGACACCGACAGGACGTGCCCCCGCCACGCAATCTCCCAAGAGACCACACCCCACGGTTCTCCCACAGGTATATAATCCAGTAAAAATATACACAGAAAGGGGGTCATATATTGCATCGTTAGGGAATTATTTCAATCAATCAAATATGGCGTCGAAAATTATGAAGTTTTTCTGCGCAAGATGGCGCGCGGTGGCGTGCCGAGGTCGAAAACTTGGGCTTTCAGTTAGGGTCCTGGCACAAATAACAGACCAAAACCTTAAAGCTACACGATCTTTTGCAAGGTAAAATGTATATTTTTACTGGATCTATATGGTCAGCTAATGACTGAAGATCGTAATTTTCTTCTTTGTAGCCAGAGCAGTTGGCGCCGGGCGCTGAGCCGCACGCGTATTGCGTCGTGTACAGCGTAGTGGACCGCGCCTCGTTCCGGCAAGCGGAGGAGTTACTACAACGTTTGTGGAAGAGTGACAGTGTCTCGTCGAAAGCTGTCATCCTCGTCGCCAACAAGACAGATCTTGTGCGCTCACGAACAATCACCACTGACGGTAGGTATACAAGTATATACCAATATATTTTTTATATCTAAGATAGGATTTTTATACCTAGGTTCAGAAGCGTATCTTTATCTAATGAAGCCCGGGGCGGTCTTTTGGAGACCCCTTATCCAGAAGTCACGCACAAACGTTTTTGACTAGACAACATATGCATATCAATGGCCCCACTGTACTTTAAAATAATTTAAAGAAACTTGAGGTATATTTTATAATCATCTCAACTCTTCTTTATTTTACTATCATAAAAAAGTTTTCGAGTATATTTGTATTCAAATTTACGTGATTTTTCTGACCAATTCGGAGATCCGTCACAGGTGGAGGCCCGGGGCAGACCCCCCATCCGCCCCAACCTAGGTACGCTACTGCCTAAGTATGCCCTACGCGTCGATTCCGGGGTTCTTGATCTTCGTCGTTAAGTCCTTTCTTCGCATGTTTCTCTTGAATGGAGAAATTTCCCAGTGTGTTAGAGAAGCGTGAACGAAGCGTAAAAATACGGTTCTCAAATCCCAGATACAAATTGGTAATGATCCCTTGCTTACTGCCGATTGGTTTATTGTCCTCCACATGGTCATTCTCAGTTTGCCACCGTTTTCTTCGACAGTAAATAGTTTTTGTTATAATTTAAGAACTATTCTCTCTTTTATGAGGTATGTCAAAAAAAAGGTAACATTTTGAAATCGTGTTTGCGGATCAAAATTTGTTGAGATCTATTACAGCGTATCGTTAAAGCTAAAGATCCCTGTTATATTTTTGGGTACGATAATTTTGGCGAAAATTTTCCACAAAGTGTGAGAGAAGCGTACCGTTTCTCGAAGAAATCACAGTTAATGGGGTGTAAATGAAGTGCTCAAACTTCATTACATTTCGCGTACACTCTCCCACTGAAACATTGATCTTTACTTTCTCGTATACGTAGTATATAGAAAGTTTTGTAATCGTGAAACTGATTCAGAGAAAGTTGTTTTTTGCGTAACGTCCGTAGTTCTCTCTGTCCGTCCGTGCCCAAAGATTCTGAGTAAACGGATGAATACTCGTATGTTTAATTCATATTTCGTATTTACAGTAGTCGATGCACGTGCTCTGATTTTTTTTTACTTTAATACAAAGGGTACTTTACATGAAGGTCAAAGAACTCTTTCGAATATTTCTCAAAAACGGCTCCAACGATTTTGCTTCAATTTTCTGTACGTAAGGTACAATTAGTATGCATTACATTCGCATTAGCGGTATTTCGCTTGAAACTTTGGTATAGACGCAGTAAAATAATTTCTGTCTGCAAACACACATTAATTTCCTGTTTCAAGAAGCTTGAATAATATTTAGCAGTGTAAATGGACCAAGCAGACGTAGAATACACTTTTCGTAAACTGAAATGAAAGGTATGATAATGATAAAATACATAGGAGGACAGCGAACGCACTGCAGATACGAAAATACATCAATTTCTGTGTACAACGAAATTACATTTACATGACACTTTTACGATATTTTTGTCACTATGCTGCAGATGGAGAAACATATATAAGAATGTACGTGCAATGGTTTTTACACCACCAATTTTTATCTACACTTCATTTGCATCCAAGACTTAAATTTGATCGACGCTTTTGGCATCATAATTATAATGTTTCAAAGTCCAGAATCTTGTATCTTGATTCCCATATAAAACTAATAATCCGAGAATCGTAATAATCAAATGATGATTCTGACAAAATGAAAAACAAAATCTTTCCTCGTGCCACGGAACAAAATATCCACCTCAATATATTTTCTTTGAATTAAACCAATAACTTATTTACAAGGTTCAAGACATTAAGAATATTATATATTTACTTCCTCCAAAAATTGAAAAAAACAAAACAAAGTATATTACGATAAATATTCGATGGCATAGCCAACGGACTTTCAATAAAACTATTGAGCGTATATTTAAGATATTAGAATAAAATCATTGCATTTTCTCGTGAAATTATGCGTACAGATGGAAAGAAACTCTATGTACTTGGAAGTAAATTATTCATTCCAAAGCTTTTGATTTAAATTGTCGGCGAAATCTTTATTTAACGTGCCCTAAATTAAGTTCCTTCTTTATTTGAATATTTTAAATAATATTTCACCTGAAAATGTAATATTCCGCAGAAGTCATGAACACCTGTTGAAGCACTTAAATAACATTTTTAATTGTAATGATCTCACTGTAAATTAAAATTTAAGTTGCTGTGTGTGTAATTGTGTAACTGCGCAGATACATATAAAGGTCCTGGAAGAATGCAATGTATGTTCTTGTCAATCGAATTTTATTCTTCCTGTTCAGTGGCGGATCTAGACCATAATCAAGTGGGGGGGGGGCCTTACCGGGAACCATTTTTCTTCAAAAATTATGGTTTTACAACACAAATTTTATAAATATTACCTTAAATAAAATCCATCAAATAAATAATGAACAATAAACATTCCGGAATTATTAGTAACAATAACTATTTATTAAAGTTACTAACATTAGTTTTTTAATATAATATTGTAAATGTTATTAATCTGGTATTATTAATATTAACAATTTTAACTAATAACAATTATTAATATGGAAACAACTTTACAAAGTATACAATTTATCAACTTTAATTTTATCTGGTAAGAGTTCAGGTCCAATGGGGATTCAGATCCGCCACTGCTTCTGTTGACATATCATACATTCATGTGTTTCCTCTGCATCCATTCCTGTCCCATCTTGACAAGCGAATGACGGAGAACCCGCGTTCTATGTGTCCAGAGGGCAAGAACATGGCGACCTCCTACGACTGCAAGTTCATCGAGACGTCCGTAGCCATCAACCACAACGTGGACGAGTTGCTGGTGGGTGTGTTGACGCAGATCCGACTCAAACTGGAAAATCCGGAGCGAGCGCGTGACCTCTTCCGGAAACGCAGCCATCGGCGGTCGCGCAAACGCTCACCCCTGGGGCCGGCAGCGGCGCCGGGAGGACCTCCTCCGAGCGCGGTCCCGCCGCCAGGCACACCACCCGCGATGGGTACCATCAGCGCCTTCGGCTGCAAGCCCTGTCGCGGCACGCGGACCTCCGCCTCGCTCAAAGTCAAAGGACTATTGGGTCGCGTGTGGGCTCGTGACTCCAAGAGCAAAAGTTGCGAGAACCTGCACGTGCTCTGAGGTGCTCGTTCGGTGCACAAGATGGCGCTCACCTTCGTATTTCAGGTCTGCCCCGAACGAGAAGATATTCGTCGGCGGAAATAAACTATGTGTTGCGACCATATTGGATTCGTTCATCCACTGTGGGGATTTTGACCTCTTTTTTATCATTGAATCCGCCCGCGCCGCTTGGGGTAGGGTCGCGCACTCATCCATGAATTCGAGGGTGAATTAACTCTATTTGGGCTGTCTGAGAGCATTAAGACGCCAAAAGGTAAAGTTTTCCCTCAGTCCGAATTGTGGTACCTTGTATCTTCCCTTCGTCGCTTCATTTGTAACCTTCATCCCAAAATTCTTTCTTAAAAACATCAAGGCCGATTTTATACTGGATCTCTAGTTTTGGTGACGCCAGATTTAGAAAAGAAGATTGAATTTCACTGTATACTATGAAAACCATAAGTCAGATTTCTAACTTGTGTATTCACCACAGTCAAATTCAAATATCAACCAGATTTTTAAAATGACTGTAGGCACACTCCAAATCTTAAAATTAAGAACTGTCCAATGTACCTTGCTTCTCCATTAGTGAATTTATTTATGCCATAAGTAATTCACCTGAATTTTTCCAATAAATAATTAATAACAGAATGTTAAGTTGTTAAGAACAGAATCTACATTTTTTATTTCCGAATTCAAACATACCCCTACTAACCACATATGACACATGACACAAATCAAATACAATATTTCATTGTTTATCTCAGCACATTGTATAATAATTGAACTTAATTGGATATATCTTTTAAAATTATATTTATTTATAATACGCATGTCATATTAAAGCAATATTCATAAAGTTCCATGCTTAAAATATTGTGTTCCCTATAAACAAGTGGGGTTCTTATTAAATTGGAGACGTTCACTGGGCTGTCTTGACTTTGTGAAAAATTGTTACGAAGGGGAAAATGCGGTCAAAAAGTGCCCATTTTGGCAAACGTCTTTTGTGGATGACCCCTATTCAAATAAAAACTTTTCTTATCAAGGTGTTTTATTGCCTATGTTCTAAACACAACATTGTTGGTTCATAGTCATCATGTAATATTTCTCCAAAATACAAAAGAAAGAATTCACCTTTGTAGGTAGCTTAAGGAGAGGGTTTTGGAGTGGGTAGCCTCAGAATCCTCCACTCTACCCAAATTTTTTTTATGAATTTAATATTTTAAGGTAAACACACGTTTTTAAAATGTGCATTATTATGCCATGTTTAAAAAATTATGTAACTATTATCTTCTTCTGTGGGGAAGTGTCTAAAAATGAAATGTGATAAAAATTATTTCAAAACTCCCTAGCTCTCCAAAGCATTCCATCACTTACATTCACCTGAGATGATTGCCAATAATTTACACGAATATTGTGAATTATGTGAGAAAGAAAGGATGCAATTTTAAAAATTATAACAGAATCAATATTTAAATTTCAGAGATAAGGATGTACTTTTAAAATATAATTTCAGAGTCTTCAAAATAATTTACTTGTTATTAATGAAATCAGAATGTCACTGAAAAAGAAAGTAGGAAATGTATTTATCAGATGGGAATAAACAAATGGGAGTAGGTTATGCAATTGAACATATTAGTAAAGGAACTAGTCATGAAAATTCTTGCAGACTATTTGAGCAAAAGAACCATTTCCCTAAAAATTAAAATTAACTTTAAAAATTTTTCTAGTGGAAACCCACCATGTTTTATGACAGATTTATCACAGTGACAGAGTTCTGTTTTCCACAACACAACAGAGTTCTGTTTTCCACATCCTTTGTTATACTCAAATGTTTTTTGAGGTTCTGAGCTTCACAAGAATGAGTCTAAATTACAATATATTAAAAACATTACATATTTCATCTATTCTTCTCAACATTCTCTCATAGACAAGGCCTTCTTTAAGTTGGAAAACTCAGCAAATAGTCTCTAATATCCTTAACTTTGTAGGATTTGTATAATTGTGAGCTATACAATAAATTAAGTTTACAATAAATATCAACATTCTATATGTAATTTACCTGTAAGAAAATTTGCAGAATATTTTTTAATAGCAGTGATAAGAATTTAAACACTAAAACTCTAAGTGTTTCTATACACAATTCAAGATGGACTCATTAGCTAAAAAAGAAAAGAAACTGTTTTTAAAACATAAACAGCAAACACTAAAATACATAATATTTCAAGGAAAATTGAAAAATATCAACTAATCAAAATAATTAGATGCTATGAGGGATTTTCTTTTTCTAATAAATGATCTGGATATTTATTTAACTCCTGTGAATTAACTTAAGGCAAAGAATTCACAAGTAGAAAATGGCATTGTTTTTCTAAAAAAACAAAATTTTCTATGCCGCCCATATCTCCTTGATCTTCCATGTGCAGACCATTTGTTTTTGTAACCCACACTGAGTTACCATTTTACTGCCCACTCAGAAAGACTTCAAAAGATGCATCCTTGATTAATTACGTACTTTCACTTTGACAGCTTTTAATTCCCAACTTAGTGCTGATACGTTATTTTCTTCAGGAGGTATTAAACTTCTCTGAGAAAAGAAAAATTGCAAATAAATAAATAAATAATTTATAACCAAAAAAACTAGTTAAAGTTACAATAATTATTTCCTCTTTTTCTATAAATTTGTAATTCTGTAATTAAATTTCTTTCACATGTGGTTATTTCAATAATTTTTTGTCATGTTTCAATTTTATTACAATCGTTTCACAATTTAACTTCAAATTTTGCAAATGGAATTTTTAATATCTAGCTAAAATTTTCCTTTCTAATAATTCTAACTGTCCTGAATCACTGATTTTAAATCAAATATAAATAAATTTTTATCCAACTTTGAAAATTTCATTAAAATTGTTAACTAAAAAACAAATTACCCAGTAATATATTACCAAGCTCTTAATTGCCTTGTTATGACTAAGTATTGCTTTTCTAATTAAAATAAGTTTCTAACACGACTAAATTTAGTTTATGAACTCTAGTTTAAAATGGCGGTCATGGCAAATTAATCTGTTTTCTTAGCCACATAACATTGAATATTAATACATTTATTGGCCATTCAAAGAATTTAAGATTATCCAACTCTTTTACAATTGATTTCATTAAACCAAAATCATTAGAAATATCTCCATTCCATTCTGTCAATATTTTCTTTGGAAGTTGTGTTAAACCACTTTACCAGTTTCTCCTTATTTTCAATCTGAGTCTCTCACATTAGCAACAATATTTACTTCTTTTATTTGTTACTATTGATTTTGTCAAAGTTGGGAATATTTTTTTAAACAAATTTCTTGAGCATTTATGATTCAGCATTCCATACCTCTGTTGGTGATCAGGAGAGTAATATTGAAGACTTGGCAGTTTGATCATGATGAGAATTTACAGTTTTTCCCATATATTAGTGTATTACCCCATAATGTTGTATGAAAAGTATGTCGAACATATGTGATCTTGAACAGAATTCTTCCAGGAGCGAGACTACCAAAACAAATTTACTACTAATCATTCCTTGTAAGAATAGGATGATGTCATTTGGTAGGATAACCATTCAAATTTCATGTTGGTTTATATTATGAAAATACTGGACTTCATTCATTCAGTGAAGTTTAGTCTACATAAGAGCCTCATTTGATGTTTCTAAGACTGGATGCAACAAGATTTTGCGATTTATATTTCTCAAAACCACCAAAGGGGAATCACAAGATATTTACAACTGTATGTCTCTTAAGTTTTAATATTCTCTAATTTTATTGTGTCCCATAAATATATACAAATACTAAAAGAGAAAGATTGTTTTCCGGTTATATATTCCACAACATTTTCAAATAACAAATTTGTAGCTATGTTGATGGACCACACAAATCTAAGTTGTTGATCCATATTTTATTACTTTATTGACACCTCAGTTTCATTAGAAAATCAATATCAATTTCAGAAATTCACATAGTATTGTGTTTATCTGAATTTCACATTATTTTGTGCAATTGTCTTAAATATAACTTTCCTCATGAAATCATGAATCTCAAGTATTAGCTCAAGCATACTTATGATGAGGCTCAATCAAAAGTATTTGGAATAAATATTCACAAATTGCTTAGATTTGAAAGCTCATATTTTGAACCATGATAGTGATTAGAAAAATAGGAAGACAGTGCTTCAATCCATTCCTCATGCATCATGCAAACATAAATTGTTCAAAATATTATTAGTAACTTTTTTTTCTCAGTAAGCAATTATTTCT
Source organism: Laupala kohalensis (assembly GCA_002313205.1). Classification (NCBI taxonomy): domain Eukaryota; kingdom Metazoa; phylum Arthropoda; class Insecta; order Orthoptera; family Trigonidiidae; genus Laupala; species Laupala kohalensis. The sequence goes on from NNCF01127184.1 coordinate 256,114, forward strand.
TTAATTGCTTGAAGAATTTGAAGAAAGTATTTCTAGCCAATCAGGAATATATTTCTCAATTACTCTCCTATCATAAAATAATGCAGTTACAAATTAGAATTTTTTGATTACATATAACATGCATTCAACATAACTATTCCAATTGCTTTGCAAAATATGTGCTCTCAATTCACATAGTTAATTATATACTCAAATTAATAATTAAATTTTTATAATTATTTCAATTATCTTAAAAAGATTGGAACTGTACAGCCTTAAAAATAACGCTTTAACTCTTGAAAAATATAATAAAAATTTCTCTGCTAGAATTGTGCAAGGTCTACCAAATTTTCATCTGATATAAGACCATGCTGTGGTATATTTATCTTCTGTGTTTGCACAATATTCTATGAAATATGATCAGACAAAATGATAAGTGATAAATACACCATACTCCATTACCTACCCTAGATTGTAAGTTCGCAATACATGCACATATATTTTTCCCTGGAGGATAAGTGTATGAAAAATTACAATAAAATAATATGATAGACTGACCTTTTAGTGAAAATAATTAAATTCTTAAATAACACAAAAACTTTCACTCCTTTAAACTCAAGCAAGCCTTTTGGAAGGGGTAGCAGTATGAAAAATATAAACTTGCTATTTTTAAACGAATAAAAATAATTCTTATACATAATAAATGATATTGTATCCTTTTAACATGGTAGCCATATGATTTAAAATATTTTTATTAGAAAACTTAGTTTTATGCAACTAAAAATATCAATCCATTTTCAGTAGAGTGAAGCTATTTGTAAGTATAAAAGAAACAAATGACCAAACTGTAGAACCTTAATGTAAATCAAATACCCAAGAAATATTAAGTATGCTTAGTATGAAATAGAAAAAGATGTACAGGTTGGTTGGTGTATCAATCAAATTTCTTAATTTCCAGTTGTGTGTGTAGTTGCAAAATAAATTTGCAAAATATGTTAATACTTAGTGATGTAATTATTTTTAATACCATGTCTACACATTTTGAAATAATTTACATGATATATGTGTGTATTTGTGAAATATGCCATATTTAAGAAGATATATTAAATTTTTGTGCCATTATTAACTAATCATGAAAACTTATACAGACTTTCACTTTGATATGAAACCACCAAACAAAGTTAACATGAATTTTAATCCCATCATTGCATATCATATATTTCTATATAAATTGTATATACCTATATACTAGCATGCTTCTCAACTAGATGGTCAAAATGAATATATGTCACCATCCTCTCTTCAATATGAATATAGCTAGATTTTGTATGTCAACACAAAATCAAGCATATAATAAAATAATAAGTCACCAAATGTAATTTTACCCTAATCATATTCTCCATTGTATCTAATCACATTGTAATATGAAAAATATGGCAGTAGACATTTGTGACACCAAATTGTTTGTGATGAAGTATTTTATACACAATATTAATAAGAATTAAATTTCAGTAAGTTTTGTAGTATTTTTTGAAGATATTCTGTAATCATAAGCACTGTACTAAAGCACAATAGGATTTTTGACATCAACATTTGAATTGCATCTACATATAAAATAAAATAGTAATAATGGTAATGACTCATTGTCATTAGGGACAGATAAACAGCTCCCATGCAGATTTGTGAACGGAACAATTTTTATTTTTCCACTTCTCTGTGACCTTTTTTAAAAGGACAGACTTCCAATCTAACAACAAAAGCAATAAAATATTTATAATTCAATAAAAAAAGGGAATATCTTTATATCCTCTTTTTCATCATTACTCCTTCTGATGATTTTTATTTTTTGAACGCACGTTCAGATTTTACACAAGTTTGGTAATAGGTTGTCAGTTACAACAACAATTATAATTTCGTCTTACGACAAAAATAAGGTTTTAAAGTAAAATTAATGGAACTTAACACTGTGACCCAATATGGAAAGAGCTATTTACTCACAGAAGACTTGAAAATAAATTTATCAATTTTCTTTTTTTTCTTTTTTGAGGGGCTTTAAGGGTTCGTCAAATTTATCAAGACATAAGAAAGTTTATTAATGATATCCTGGATATCACTTATTGTAATTACTGTATATGTTTGAACTGGTTTTGTCAGTATAAAACTGATTTTCGTACTTCCTAGCAGTCATGAATGAATTTTGGATGAGAAGTTAAAACGTCTTTTAAATTTTTTTTATCAAAAGCAATACAATTCTGACGTGCACACAAAAATAGTTCCATAAATTATTGTCACTTTAATTGAAATATTTGTCAAGTTGTTAATAACCATTTGATTATTTTCAAAGTCATTAATGTTTTTGTAAAAGTCAGAGCCTTTCAATTATATAAAATAATCAAGTTGTTCTCACACAGAAACAAAAAAGAAAAGAAAAAAAAAAGAAATGCATGAGCGAATGAATCTGTTCCTGAATCATTTATTTCCTATCAATGTAAAAAAGCTATTTAGCTGTATATGTAAATCACCTTTGTGCCGATGACTCTGTGGTTTCAACTGAATGTCTTTTCATAAAATGTATTGTTCAAAACGAGATCAATCAATGAATAAGAATGTGTATGAAACATTAGTGCAAATTTTGAAGAAAATAGAACAACGTTCAAAAGGTCATAAAAAAAATAGTATAATTGTCCAATGAATTTCTGGAGGATGCAACAATATGCTACGTACTCAATAGATCCATCTAATTATTATTGATGTAGCACTCATTCATGGTTAATCTGTTTAAATTATATTCAAATATATTTTAATAATAATAGTTGATGTAGGTAACTGTTCTGAATGTTTCTGTCATAATTAGCATTGCATTCCCATCACACAAATTATTATTATATTGAATCTGGAACCGAATTATTGCGCCCTTAATAACTTTTGGATATAATGCTCTGAGCAATCATTTATGTCTGACACAAGTCAGAAAATATGGTAAGAACAACAAATCAAATGCCTCCACTTGCCTTCAAGTGCTAGCACAAGCAATGAAACTTATTGTGTCCATTAAACATAAAGGCAGTTTTATCAACACCAATATTTAAAAAAGGTAAAAATGGTTTACTACATAAAATTGTCTCTCAATTTACTTCATATTAATGTGAAATTATGTGGTTGAATATGAAGTATTTAGAATAACAGGAATTGTTATAATCATCCAAATGTACTGTTTCCATGTCTCACATATAACAGACTGGCATCATTTACTATGTTGGGTCAAAATATAAGTAATTTTTGTAATACATAAATGTATTGATAGGTGCTGTAAATTTGTACTTTTCATCATTGTTTCAAATCACATGACTGATTATCATGTCATCCAAAAAATTACACAGCTTATATAAAAGTACCCTTGAACCTATTTACACACCATGTTATTCAAATAAATTTACATTGTAAATTATATGTAACTTTAAATGTTCACTACTATAAAATACCCTTGATTGTCTTAAACTCTGAACAGTTCCTCAAAACAGTAACTCTATGTTACATACAATTTTATTGTTGTACCATTGTGTTTAGAGTCAAACAGAATTAGTATCATAGGCAAGTTTTTTCAATGTACTTATTTTTGAAAGAAGCATTCAGGAAAAATTAGAAAAGGGCATTAACCTCTTCAGAAGCATCAAAAATATTGTTTGGTAATTCTTCTACTTAGAATACGAAATGATATTTCAAATTTATCTATAGGACAAATGTAATTTCAAATTAAATAAGGATATCATTGTCCCTCAAAGAACAAGTTTACAAAGGAACAGTGATTACAGTTCCTCAAAATAACACCAATTCCTATAAGGGTTTATTTAAATTCTTATTAAATTTATTATTTTTTATAAATCATTAGTAAATTTAATTGAATAAATACTCTACAATAATTTAAGAGAACAATGCAAGAAACTTCATCAATACACTTTCAGGTTTTTTCTCTTTTGAAAGTACTAAATAGCAAAAATACGGAGTGTATTTTCTTTTCCAGAATAAATAAAACAATAACAGTATCATTGAGACAATATAAAATGCAATATCTTGAATACTGTAAAAAATACTACATATATTTTTCAAACACTTCAATCAGGAACTTTAACTTTTGATTTAAATTAAGGAATGTGGATTAATATCAGCAACAGAAGTATAAAAACTCATAGTTTTGTACACACACATTTGGCATACAACAATTATGTATTGCCAATAATATGATATAAAGTCACCAAAACAATTCAGATGATTACAGTCTTGAATAACACAGATATATCTTTGAACTCAACGGATTTTAACACGAGGAAATTTTGTAAAATATAAGTACAAAGGGATTTAAAATCAGAACATGTTTGTTCCAAAACTGTTTTCTGAATGCTTCAAATAATGAGTTTCAGAATAATATGGCGCTCTATACTTCAATAGTATAAACAATTTTTCATCTTTAAAAAGATGTGCAGAAAGGCAAAGGCTGGTGTACCATATATTTCACACAAGCAAAATATAATCTTACTACTGAACAAAAGCTTCACAACATGGAATAATGAAATACTGTAATAATATTTTCAACTTTTAGAAATACAAAATTCACTTGAGTACAGTTACTCACAGCCAAAATAGTCAGGATAACAATAATCAAGATGATAATAACTTAGCCATACAATGAAAACAATTGTTCGGGTATTTCGGGTATAAATCTCATTGATTGTACATCATGTATCATTTTAATTTTTAGTGTGATGTTTATTGGTGATTTCAGATAAATTTGGTGTGTTTATTGCTAGTCCATTGTTCATGGCATTCCTGATTTTTAGAAGACAAAGTGTTCAACACTTACTGTTGTACCATTGGAGAGTAGAGCTGTGAGACAATGAAGCGTGTGGACTGTAATAGAATCTTATGTGAGTACGAATGTATTCCAGTTAGTAATATGATAATTTTGGTGCTCAAATGTACAAGAATGGTGACTTACTGCAATTATATGATTTTTCAAAAACTGTCTTTGTGAGTGCATTTTCTTTCCCCTAGTCCTAACTTGTCCTTTTGCCACTCATCATCCTTTCTATCCTCAAGAACATTCATGAATTAATAATAAAACTTACCATATATTCTTTCCAAAAAGTAACTTTTTGTGTTCCTTCCTTTTTTTCCAGTCATATATGACAAATTGCCAAAAATAAGATAACACTACAAAGAATATTTTCTGGTATTGCATTTATTTATTATTGCATTTTATTATTGTTATCATAATATTGCATTTTATTATTGTTTACATTTTGCATTTCACTGTCCAAATTTTTTTAATAAATTTGTTCAAAAAGATTTTAATAAAACAACAGTTTAAATTAGTAACTCAATATTTCTAATTAGAAATAAATATTTATTATTATTATTCATGTTTGGACCCCACTGGACCATGTGAAGTATGACAAAGAGACATTTAATAGTTTTAATATTGCTTTTCTTTATGCCCATATCATTTTCATTCTCTCAGAATGGGCTCTTTTCCTTTCATCAGACCATTTGGTTCTGGTCCTCTAGAGTTTCCGTGCCAGACCCCAGTCACAAATTTTCTGCTTAAAAAATTTTCTATCTTGTATTTCTTACTATTGTCGAGTGTTATTGTACTTCTCAGCCATGTCTTCACTCTCCTCGTGGCTGAATGAAAATGTTCTTAACACAAATTTTTAGGGTTGGTTCCAGAATAGTGTGGGGTGGATATGGCCCACCAGGATCCCCCACTTGTAACACCAATGTTTTTAGCTCTAAGTTTTGTCTGTGCCATCACCTTCCCTCACTTCTGTTTTAATTTTAAAAGTTTTCCTCTAAGTTTTACTTTATAGTACTTTACATGACATGCAGGATATTTGCTGAGGTTTTCAGATCTAGAACTTATTTTTCAAGAGTTTAAAAAAGAGACTCACCATCCACAGTCATAAACCTTTTTAAAATCTTCAAAGGTACAAACCATTTTCTTATTATATATTTTTTGATGCTTGATAATTAGTTAGAGAACTAAAATTCTTTCTGGGCAAATCTATTTAGTCTGAAACCTCCTTGATTTGCACCAATTTTGTACTTAAGTTGTTGTTGTGTTTGGTCCAGGAGACATTGAAAGAGAATTTTGTATGTGACAGAAAGAAAGGAAATACCTCGGTAATTATTAACATCAGTTCTGCCTCCCTTCTTATGTAGCAGATGAATCACAGTGGTTTTCCAGTCAAGAGGAATTTTTTTAGATTGCCCAATGTAATTTTTACAATGGTTTGTGGGCCAGCTACCTTCAGGAGTTCTGACATTTCCATTTCTATCAGATGCTTTGTTGTTTTCCAATCTTTTATTTCATTTAACAATTTCTTCTTTATTTGGTGCTGAAGATTTAGGATTGGTTTTAAGGGAAGTTTCTGCTGGAAATCTTTCTGTGAGTTCAGGACAATCCAGAATTTTTTCAAATATTTTGAAACCCCAGCAATTTTCTTTGTTGTTTAGTGCCAGTTGTTTATTTTCCTTCTTGAAGCAGATATTCTGGGGTTGATATCCATTTAACTTTGCTTTAAATGTTTTGAAGAAGTTCCTTGTTTGGTATATACATAGGCTTCCGAGACTGAAGTTGTTATGAACTTGTTTGTCCGGGACAAACCGTGTCTTAGTAGATAAAACTACCAACATTTCAGCCATCATGCTGTGGCCTTCTTCAGGGCAATTAATTATTGACTGAAACAAGTTTATTCCTAGTGTGGTATTTCTGAAAGACTTCTTCAATTTCTAAAGGTTGACAATTTCAATGGTGTCTTTTTTGTTTGTCTAATTCATTTTGAAGTATGTTCTTCAGTAGTCAGGAATGTATCATATGCACTGCCTGAATGTTACTGTTTCATTCCCTAAATGCTTTTAATTGTGTCAAATTAATGTCTTTTTGCTGAATATTTAGTCTTAAATTTTGCTTTACATGAGTTAGTGATCTGTGTCATCGTTTATTGCACTGATATTAACATGTTTTACAACTTAAGTAATAAAAATATGTTTGGAGAGGATTTTCACTAATCCACCCTTTGGATTCTCTGATTGTTGGATTTAAGTTGGCAATATGTAATCCTTGTCATCTATATTTTGTTTTATGTACTGTATGTACTGTTTCCTGTTTCCAGCAGTATTGATTAAACACCCAAGCTGTCTTATTTGTGTTAATCACCTTCATCACTCCTAATTGCTGGACTAGCCACTGCTATATAATTATAATAAAAATTTTATTAATGCAACAAAATATAAGTATTGATGAAACAAGTATTATTTTATCTTAACAAAACTCTAGTATTAATTAAATATAAACTAAACTTAAGTAATAATCAATCATAGCGATCCCACTATTGATTACCAAATCATGATTCAAAGTCAAACTGTCCCCTAAAGGTCCTAAGGTGTGCCCATGAAGATCACAGAGGGTACAGATCCACTATTTCTCAGCTTCAACACAAGTAGATATGACCAGCATCACACTCCAGCATCTCGATCCCATGGTGGACCCAGTACTCATTTAACAGCAGGTTGAGTAGGCCAGAAAGTCTGTCTAATTGTTAAAGTATGAAGATTCCCACACCTCAGAGAGGATTGAACACCAGCAGTTCAGTACTCTACTCACTTAGTCACATTGACTCCACAAATTATTATTTTTAAGAGACAAATACCTTTAACTCCTTCTGAATGTAAATTTACTTTTAAAATTTCATACTGTACTTAGAAATAAATGCAAATGGAAAAATATATGTATACAATACAAATCCATCTCCATTTCTTCATTTATCCAACCTCTCCACCTTATAATAATGTAGAGCTAGCCTAATCCAAAGTAAAAATAATAATAATCAAACTATCCCACAACAAGACCTGAAGGTGTCCAAGGGGTTCGCAGAGGGTAGAGCTTTGCAAATTCTTTGTCTAATCCTCTGTCCCATAAAAATTACCATCATTGCTAGCTGGAAAATATAGGGATAAACTGTGATACTGTTCATTCCACATTGTTCAATGCAGTTGCAAAAGGACTACAGTGACAAACTTTAATGTTGCAAGTAACCTATAAAATAAAAATTTCATTTACCATGACCGGTGACTTATAATCACAGTAGTTGTCAGGATTAAAAAGAAACTACATGGTAATATTACAATGTTCATTTCAATTTATCTTAATAATTCTTCTTTGGAGTCAAACTGTACCTCCATAGGACAGGTCTGAATGGTTTGAGAGGTGGTAGGGGAGGGAGAATATACGTAATGTTACGACTAAGTTTCAGCAAATACATTCTTTCCTTGCTCTCTTATCTTTAACTACAATAAGAGATACTTTCAATGTAAAGTATCAATGTCCTATTCTAATTTGGTTGTACTACATTACAATAAAACTATGAGGGAAGAAAAATGTCTCTTCAAACTATATAAAAAATATGGTTTTAAAAATTATTTTGAAATGAATATTTTGTGAATTTTATTGTATAGTATGATGTGTTTGAAACAAATAGAACAGGGGCGGATACATACTAATATTTCACAGGGGGTCATAACAAAAGAATATATTCTCGGGCATGGAACATTCCAGAAAAACACACAAACCTCAAAAAAAGTATTTTTCAAAATTGTAAGTTTAGGTCATCTAATTAAGATGATTATCCCTATTAATGAAGAAGAATATCTCTAGAGTAACTCAGTTTTCATGATTATTTTAATTTTTTATGGGGTAGAGAAAAGTGATAAATACAAAACTTTCATTATAATTAAAGATGCAAAAAATTTATTCACCATTTTAAGACAGAGAAAAATTTAAATTTTCGAGGAGAAGAACAGAATTGCTGCAAAAGATGGTGCTGCAGCTGCAACTTTTGAAAAGTTAAGTTCAAATGCTGTATATGGCTGGGCCTGTTCCTTTCAATTGGATCCAAAATTTGAATGCCTCATTCATTCTTGAGACATTGACTTTGGTCAAGTAACAATATTCCGAAACACTAAACCTTAAGTGTCTAAAAGGCAATCTATGAGTATTGAAGTATGGGTTTCTATAAAAACATGTTAATAATTCTAGCTCAAACAAGAAATGAAATAAAGAGTTTGGACTTGTTAAGAATGAATATTTTTAACACAAATTCTTTGTGCCTTTGCACCTTACATAAATTCTTCATGTTTCAATAATTGGTACAATAAACATTTAATAAGTCATTAACTGAATAACTGTGTTGTATAATCATTTCCCTAAAATTATGAATACAGAGAAAAAATGAAGGCAAGAATGAATGCACAGCACATATTTCTGTGAATTGGACAGAAATGTTATTCATATCACAGTCATACACAGATTTAAACAGACTTCTTCTCTCACTTAGTGCATTATTTTGTTCACCTGCAGTGGTTGTTTATTCTTCTGCCATGGACTATTGACATTCAACAATGTACTACTATTGTTAATAAATAATAGTGATCAAATAGTGAGGGAGTGCTCTCAAATTAAGATAATTTATATGGATGATTTTCATATCTCTCTTGTTATCATGGCAGCAGTCTGATGATCAGAGCCCTCATTCAATAACAAATGCTGCAGCATCACAAAGCAGCGATGAGCAGCTATCCACTAATACACAACTGTCATTCATAGTCACTAGACCTCCGAAGACGACTCACTTCTCACGAGCATATCATATGATTCACACGTACACCCTCTCATACCATAAAGGCACCACCATTGCCGCCACATTGTAGAACTGGGCAGGGTATGCTGGATGTTGCTCAATCGTTTCTACAAATATACTTTAGTACTAATTACTGATTAAAAATCGCTCAAATACATCAACCTTTTTGAAAATCTCAAATGCTTTTCTGCGGCTAAAAAATACACTCTATGGTATTTTTAAGGGGATCAGAACCCCATGTCCTCCCCCATGTATCTGTGCATGATATAGAATTAAGTAACACTGAGACTAAACCCGCTCCTTAGTGCAGTCTAGCAAAATAGATTCCAACACCCACTACCTCCCTAGTGCACTGGGCAATTCAAGAATCATCTTTTATGTCCTAGCTGAAGTAACCATAACATTTACACCCTCTCTCAAAGAATTAATAATATGTTCATTTTCTCTCCTTATTATCGGTTTTCTTTATGATATATTTTACTATGGGCAGTAAAATGAAGGATGAAGTTTAAGTCATTAGAACTTTCAATACATTGGCCAAACAATACAATACAATTTAAAAAATGTAATACAAAGCAACAGGCATTTTCTTTCCATTCACAATGGTTTTTACTATGTTTCAATAATTGGTACAATAAACATTTAATAAGTCATTTAGTCAATAACTGTGTTGTATAACTATTTCCCTACAATTATGAATACAGAGAAAACATGAAGGTAAGAATGAATACACAGCACATATTTCTGTGTATTGGGCGGAAATGTTATTCATATCACAGTCATACACAGCTTTAAACAGACTTCTTTGGCAGATTCTAATTAAAATTAGCAAATATTTAGCACTAAAAAATGTAAATTACCAAAATATCAGAATATTACAATTCTCAAAATATATTTATTTTACAAATCTTTCTATTGTGGTATTACTCCAGTAATGGAATATCTTTGACATACAAGTATATTCTTGAATCTGTTTTGAGAAGTACACCACTTTGCAGAATATTTATATTACTGACCATGTTCAAATTTTATTATGAAATATATCAATAATTGTCAGACAAATTATACACTCCATTATGTGTAATATACTAGACATAAAAATCCTATAAACATTTTAAAATCAATTTTTAAGCCATTTTCTTAGCAAAGCATATTCATTTGCATTTTAAATATCTCTTACTTTACAACAAACTAATACCATTTAGCTCTGGAATTTACAGAATTTAATTTTGTTCACAATTGGGAAGTTTTGGTAGTTCTCCTTGGTACAACTATAAGCAGAGAATTTGTCAACAAAGTTACACGTTTTATCAAATTAGAAAACAAATAGATATAATTCATTCAATTATCAGACTATTATTATTCATATAATCCAAAATATAAAGCTAGTTATGGTATTACACATTTCTAAACCATAAGGAAATATTCCATTACAATAAAAACTCAACATTTAAAAAGAACTTTACATTTGGCAACTGATAATGCAACACTTTGACACAACATCAATCTTCTATATCTACTCCAAATATAATTGATAATGTATAAATATATGCTTGAATATGATAATATTAAGCTTTATTAACAAATAAGAATTCATATATGATACTCCTAAATCACTACTAAGCTGTATGCAAAACTTGAGAACATTGTAATTAGAAAGTCGAAACTATAAAAGGTATACACAAATTTATTTCTGATTTATTTCAACAAATTAGATTCAAAGCATAAAAAACAAAAGACTCTGGAGTCATATACTTGTTTGAAGTGATTTTCCTTTGTAATGTAATGGTAATTATGTTAATAAACATCTCTTGAAAACAAAGAAAAAACAATATACTTACAACCTTTAACAAAGGAACATTATTTATCACCATGCAATATGTAGACCTGTTTTCAAAATTATTTCCATGTGTACAGCCTAACCACCCCTGACCTAATCTTTAAGAGAGTACTGTTTCAATGGAACATGAAGCAGCTGAACATTATTGAATGCAAATTAGTTTGGCAGGCAAAGAAGTTTTCTTTACTTTTCAAAAATAAAGAAATTTTAAGTACAGAAATTTGTTTACAGGAAGTCCTGTGAATTCTTTCATCCATTTTCCAATAGACCATACCAATTAGCCAACAATTATCAAAAAACCATGATAGGATGTGTCACAAATGTGATCACTTCCAGCAGTAAATCAGATACACAATTAACTTCATAGAAATCAATGTAATTTACTATATTTCAAAATTACCAGTCACCATAGAGTTAAAATCATCAACGTTTTGATCATTTCAAATGAGGACCCTTATCAAGATATAATTCATTAGGGGCAATACACATAACAACTCCAAGCATTAAAACATGTACAACGTATTTGATAATACAATATAACAATATGGTAATTTCAATATATAATAAATTGCATTTATTAACTACTATACCAGCAAATAATTTGTATTTAAAAAAATCAAATTGCTTTAAAAACATGATTCAAGTTTAGATACTTCAAAATCTTCTATGTGGAAGGCTATGCTACAACTGAGTGGTAGAGCTAGATTATGATAAATCCACTCAAATCTTTCTAGAGAAACTATAAAAAGCATTTAAAAAATCTGTCAATAGCATGATTAACATAAAACATGCTTATTGTATTAAATAGCATTGCATTCCTCATAGAATTTATGAAATACTAATCTACCATTTTTTTAAGTACCACAAAATATCAAATAGCAATGTAGAACTTATCATGGACTTATCTCATACACCAACTTCCCCTTCTCAATATTCTTGAAATATTAATTTAAAAGAATATGCACAATCCAGACAAACAAGTAGTAATGGAGAGCTCAGGAAAACCTCCCGTCTAAAAAATTTCAGACTTTTTTTCATTTGTCACATTTAAAACATTTTATGTGCATAATTTATCATTTGTAAACTAATTAACGAAGTGAAATAAATAACTGAACAAATTGAAAATAAATGGATGAATAATTTTGAAATTACAATGCATTCATTTTAGGTGAAAAGTTTCAGCCCCCAAAATACATTAAGGCCACTAACCGGATTCTTGTTCTAATACCTCTTTCAGTAGAACACTGAGCTATGAATAACATAAGTAAAAATTACACATTCTTCCAGTTTTAGTTCCAGATTAAAAGGCCAGCAACCAGAGTTCATAGTTTTATTTGGCAGAGGGAATATTTTTGTGTCTTATTGTTGAATTTCTTTGAATGTAGATTACTTAACTGAAAGAGTAACATTCAAATACATTTTAATAAGCTAACACGTATAGAATACCAAAAAAAGATTTTTTTTCTTAGCATTTATGAGTGAAAACATACTCAGGTGTATATAACTACAAATAAAAATATATGGTATATTTTTACAGTATGAAAAGAACAAAAACATATGCTTTCTTAGATACTATACTCATTATATGGAGGTATTTAGAATAAATAAAATAGTAAGTGGTAGCCATTAGTTATTCATTTGTACACACTAGCATACCTACAAATAACGAGGTTCAGGACAGGCAGTTTTTTGGAAACACCCTACTCAAGTCACATACAAAAGTGTTTGCATGCCGAGTTTGAAATTGAAGTTGTATTAAATAAAAAGCTGAAGTATTTGTGATTTGTTGTACTAAAATTAAAGTATATTTAAGATTTTAATCTCAAGTAAATTTATTCTGTTGGTTTATTTTTCAATATCCATTTTGAGGCCCCTTAGAGGATGAGGTCTGGAACAGATTGCCCACCATAGATGCGCAACAGCTCATAAAATCCAGTACATCAATTTAATAATTTAATAATTATACTGCTCTTTATGAAAACAATTTCTTTCCTCACCAACAAAGTCACATTTAAAATGAAAATGGTGCCAAAATTAGTTTATTGTCCTCCATGTGGTCATACGCAGTTTGTCCTGCTTTTTTGACAATAATTTTATTTATTTATTTAGATGATTTCATTTCTCCATGTTAAACATTCTCCTTAATTCAAATGGCATTTCAAACAATGTTTTTCACTTTGTATTGTTTACAAATAAAATAAACTCCAGTTTGGCTGACATCATCTTAAAGTTCCAATCAATTTTATTCTTTCAGTATGGACAGGTGGAAAAATTCTACTCAAAAATATTCACTTCAAATTCATAGAAAATAAAATAAACTTGTATTCATATTATAAAAGGTTACTATTTACCATTTATATATTGTACAAAACTGCAACCTCAAGCTCAAATCCATAACAAGAAAGAAAGAAATTTCATTAAATACAAAATCCTTCCATGAATCTAAGTAGATCAACAAACCTTGGTAATCCTGCTTATTCAAATCTCAATGGCATAAGAAACTTCTAGCTCATGGATATACATTTGTCTGTCTATGGCCTGGCAGAACACTATGGTACACTAGCAGGTGCGTGCTGGAGCTATCACCGTGTCTCCAACGATGAGACTGTGAATCAGTCCTTCCCGACGCCGACCGCTCGTAACAGCCTTGATGTAAGCTGGCGTATCACCGAGAGTGAAATGGGTTTCTGTGCCGTCTTCAACAAATTCACCCTAAATAAGAAAGAAACCTGTGTTAGACATAGTGTACATTGTGACATTAAAATATTTAACCCCCAAAATTATGTTATTTCTGTCAACATAGTTAATTCTCAACTACATAACTATACCTCAAGATAATTTATTTATAATACACGCACACATAAATGTGCAACATATGACTTAAATATTTACTTGGCTTAAATCCCTCAAATCAAGAACATCTGCAGGACCTAAATATCGTGCATTATGTGTACCGACGACAACACAACTGGACACGAGGTATCAAAAATTTAGTCAATCCTGCACCTGGTGGTATTCTTCGAGCGTATGTTAAAAGTTCATTGTTTAAACTATCGCTGAGTTTTGAATTCCACGAGGGATGTCCGCCGCCTTTCGGCGATTCACTCTTTGGAGAGGGGGGCACTCTTCCATCAGCAAGTATACTGAATATATGTGTACGTTCACCGATTGCTTTAAAATTTTGACACAACGTTGCATTTGAATACGCGCGTGTTTTATATACATATTATATAGATGTCACACCAGTGGCAGGTAAAAACATCCTTTTTAAAAAATATATATAATCAAAATTCCATGATACAAGATGAATTTTAAAAAAGAAGAAAGGTAATAAAGAAGGAACAGTGAGACACGGAGAAAAATGAGACAATTACGAATATGAGACAGACAACCCCTGGGCTCCCTATTCCAATGGTTCCCAAGAGAAAAGCAGACAAAAGGTGCGAAGATATTAAGATGCAGTACCCTTGCAATGACTATGTTGCAGGCAAGGTGATTAATAGGNGTGCCTACAAACTACAATTTGCGGACAGCATTGATTTTCTGTTACCATTTAAAGAAAACTGCTGCAGTATCGCATCGAATGCTTGTGAAAGCTTACGGTGAGCATGCTCTTGGTAAATCACAGTGCTTTGAGTGATTTAAGAAATTCAAAAGTGACGATTTTGATGTGAGAAACGAAGAACGTGGAAGACCGCCGAAAAAGTTTGAAGACAGTGAATTGCAATTGCATTGTTGGATGAGGATGACGCTCAAATCCAACAAGAACTCGCGGATCAATTAAATGTAACACTAGAAGCCGTCTCCACACGTTTGAAAGCCATGGGAAAGATACAGAAGGTGGGGAAATGGGTTCCACATGAATTGAATGAAAGACAGCAAGAAAACCGAAAAATCAATTGCGAAATGCTGCTCGCCAGGTACAAAAGAAAGTCATTTCTCCATCGAATTGTGACAGGTGATGAATAGTGGATATATTTTGAGAATCCGAAGCGTAAAAGATCATGGGTAACTAGGCGAACCATCAACATCGATTGCAAGGCCAAATCTCTATGGAAAGAAGACAATGTTCTGTTTTGTGGGATCAGAAGGGTGTGGTCTATTATGAGCTGCTAAAACGTGGCGAAACCGTTAATACTGAACGCTACCGACAACAAATGATCGATTTGAATCAAGCATTGCGTGAAAAACGACCAGAATATCAAGAAAGGCAACACGAACCGATTTCGCTTCATGATACTTCACCATCACACACAGCAAAACCGGACAAGGAAACGATTGAGGCGTTTAGTTGGGAAATACTTGCGCATGCGGCTTACTCACCAGACTTGGCTCCGTCCGACTACTATTTATTTGCATCGATGGGACACGCATTGGCTCAGCAGCGCTTCACTTCTTATGAAAATGTACGAAAATGGCCCGATGACTGGTTTGCCTCAAAAGAGCAACATATTTTTTGGCGTGGCATTCATAAATTGCCAGAGAGATGGATAAAATATATAGCTAGCGTAGACAATATTTTTTTCATTTTCATACAATAAACGTGTAATTTCTATACACAAATTCCGGTTTCATATTTACACACCTGGAA